>WEIV01007722.1:30409-56311 GCA_013390005.1 Calyptomena viridis
AACACAAATCTAAGCAAGTTATAACATTTTTAAATTTAATTTTCATTTTCTAGACCATCCTACAGACCTAGTTCATATACTGACATATCTAGTTTGTTGTAGTAGAAAAGAATACAGACCTTCCTTTTGCCCTGCTTTTGTTTGTCAAAATAATTTATGCCCTAGTGGTAATGTCTTATGGGGAAACATTGCATTCCTCAATATTGTTAAGATCTTTTTCAGTGTAAGATAAAGTTGTATCTCAATCCTTGAATGAAGAAGACTTTTGATGGTGGAATGTTCTCTGAGATTTATTGGGAACTATTAAATTCTTTTGAGGTCCCTGAATGTTTGTGTGATAGAGATGAAACAAGAAGAAGGGAAACAAGTGCACTTTGATTATCCACAGTTCAAATGTCACTGAGATGTCTCTCAGGGGACAGGCCATAGTGGCTCTTCCAATCTTGCCTACTGGCTGTTGCCTCTTGCTGTGAATTTTTTTAACAAATGAGCTCCACATTCATCTAAATCCCTTTGCATAGCTTTTAAATAATGGTTTGTGTTTATAAAACAAATAAATGTGTTTAAAAAACAAATTCTCCTCCTTTTTATTCCGGTTTTTTTTCATATGCTGTTCAGTGGGGGGGCTGCAATGATAGTGAATTGGCTTAAGGGTAGATGTAAGTTGCCAGTGCTGCAGGTATCAGCACGTAGATACCATTCTGGTCGTTTTGGTTTACATCTAATCTGTGCACAAGCAATTAATTTATTTAAATGGCTCTGACAGAGCGATTACACTCCATGGGTTTAATATTTCTATATATGGGGCCCTTTGGCAATGTTCTCACATTATATTCATAACAATTAATTGCAGTGTATCACCATATATAAATGTGGGCAAACAACAGCTTTAATTTTGCTTCTCTCACTGTTGGTGATTCTGGGTTTTGTGCACATCATACAGTTTTGTTCTAATATGCTATTTTTTATTGCTGGTGATAGCTGCTAATGATTCTTTTTATCATAGCCCTCTCTACTGGTAATCTCATGGATGAGTCATAGTATTCATTCCCAAACATTAATGTTTTTAGACCACCTTTGTTATGGGTTTTTATAGCAGGTAATGTTCTAATGTATTTATAGTAGTAAAGAATTTGAATGCTTACAGTTTTCAAACACAAAAGCAGTTAAGTAATTTTCCCATTGTTACCTACATATCAGGAGTCATAAGCTCATCGCTTGTGTCGAAAATAACACAGGATGCTCAGACTCTTTGAGGAAGATCTGATGGTCATTTCTTGCCATTAATTTTACTGCTACTTATTTGTTTACATTGCTAGCTAAGGGCTTCTAAACAGAATATATTTCCATAATCCTCCAATAAACAAGGCAACATAGGCATGGAAAAAAGTAGTGATTGCATTTGCATGTTGTATATCTGACTAAATGGTATGAGGAATTATCTGTTACATTGTCTGTGGGTTCATAAACAGTTGGTCCAATGTTGTCAAGACATGTTTGCCAACACCCATGGTCAAGTAGAAGTGGCACCATTTGAACTGTTACAGCTCCAGGTAAGAGAGACATTTCCTTGATGCCTTGATAATATACCTCAACTCTGTCATTTTCACATCTCAACAAATAACTCATCTCACTATCTCACTTCAGAAGTCTGATAATTCCAACACAGCTCTGTGTGCTGGGGAACTGATGTCCAAGTGACTCTGCTTCTCCATCAGACTTGGCTCAGTATTGATTAGCCTGAACAAGACATTCTCAGATGTCAGGAAAGGATTTTAAATTGGAGAAAAACAGAGCTCTTCTGCTCCCATCAGCTGTTTGGGGTTTGATATCAAAAATAGGCAGATAATTATCAGTATATTTCCATTAAGACTGCTCCTACAGTGCACCAATCTCAAAGGACAAAGTTTGACTTGAGAGAGCACTCAAATTAGAGTACTGAAGTGTTCTGTCCTTCAAGGAGCCTTTTTTTTTTTGAACCTGGAAACACTACATAGTAAAATATTCACCTCAAGTGTCTGTATATACTCACCAGCTTTTAATAAAATGGTTTTATGGAATCACAAAATGTTTTGGCAGAAATTTCTCAGGTAACCAGAAAACAAACAAGCTAATTCCTCTAGCACTTATATCCAAACTTTTGTCCCTGAAATGTTTAATACCACATGCTACATAAATGCAGTGCAAGCAGTACTATGTATGTGCATGGTTTGCACAGTGTGACAGCAAACATGCATCAGCTCTTTTAAAGAAACCGTAACACTATAGTTGAGTTGTAAAATTATTAAAGGGAATTAGCACTGGAAAAAAAAAGGAGAAGATGTGCATAGATTTCGAGTTCTTCCCTTGCTATACATTTTGCAGGCATGGGAGAATTGCACAGTAATGAGAGTATCTTTGTGACCTGGCATTTCGTATTTCCTTCATTGAACATAGAGATGTTGGACAAATGCTTTGTTTTCTGATAAAGTTCACTGCAATAGTCTTTAAAGGTTTCAAGTATGTGGCCCCATGAAATTGAAAGGAATAACAAGAAAGAGGAATACTGCTCTTCTTCCTCACTAAGTAGGGGAGGTCTATGTAGGTGAGAAAAACCTCTTTTAAATAAAACCCTTTTAAGCATCCCACACATCTGGATTGCTTACCTGCAGCTGAATCTGAGTAACAAAGAGACTTCTATGCCTGGTTTCCTAGACAAGGGGCTCTCAGTAAAGTTTGAAAGAACATCAGAGGTCTTGGTGTTAAACTTGTGGTTGTTCAGGAAGGTGATTTGAGAGACTCCTGACATATAGCAGTACCCATTGCACATAAAACCAGAGAGCCCATAAGGCGGCGAATTCCACAAACATTGATAAAATTTCGATTAAAACTTTAAGCTCTTTTATCATCTCCTGATTCTGTAATACAGGACTCCTGAAAATGAGGCTCAGTGATGCTGTGTAAGGCAGCCACTTACACGATGTGCGAGAAAGATGCACAGAGTAACTGGAGTAAGTTCAAGTCATTCTCCTTCTGCATCTTAAATTATTTAAAATGAAGCAACATAAGAGAGCATCAAAATTGGATTCCTAAAGAAATATAGTTTCCCAAATCAATGCAGATAAAAACCAGCGTCTTTCTAAAAAGATATGAGAGTCCTGCATCTGAGTCCCTTTTGTGCAAAACTCAGACCAGTTATCTAGGCACCTAAGTACGGATATAAATAAATATGGCAACTTTTTTGTCATTGGAGATGTATAGTTCACAGCCATTAAGACCTTTGGTTAATATTGTAAAATCTTGGTATAAATACCTGTACTCTGCTGCTGCCTGTTTGTTTTTTGACTGCAGTAGAACTAAATTACTTGGAACGTTAGGGAATAAAGCTTTTTTTTTCTTTTTCACAAATTGATGTACATTCCTTGTCCTGAAGTTGAAGAAAGTAATTAGGTTTTAAGAAATTGACAATAACTTACAAAATTTTCTATGCCTCCAGAGAGCAGTAAACAGGATTGCATCTGAAGCGTTTTCCTGTAGCAGGCAAGTGAAGGACAGCTTAATGATCTGTAGAAGGAATAAAGTAACATTTAGCGTGAAAAATGTTTATTAAATGTCATATGTTCATAAGATGAGGGAGCTATTAACAATTCATTTAATGTTTCTGTGAGGCTGGTTATATTTTACAGACCCATATTATCAAACATCCATTTGGAAATAATAGCGAAAAAATCCCTACAGTAATTTCTAAGAAACGCATAGACTTATTCCATCTTAATAGACATTTTGCATCATTTATTTAACCAGAATAGTATTCTTTCTTCCACAGAACACTGCAGTCAAGTGAAATCTTTCACACCTATAAGATAAATTTTCTGATTCATACACATGGTTCCAAAAAATTTCCAGACCATATATTTAGGAAGTAATGGATACGCTTTTGGGTTTTGACAATAAACATTGTTCCCCTCCCATCTCCTATTTAGCTTTATGAGACCTTGTCACAACATAGTTGGGAAAGGGCCAGTTTTGCCAATGTAGAGTTTGGCATTTTCAAAGGACTCTGCGTGACTAATCGTGCCACTTGGTGCTGAAATTCAGTAGTGCTTAATGACTTAAAACATCTAAGCTTAACGTAGGTAAATGCATTCACACCCATTCTCCAGCATTCCTGCAGATAAAGGCGGAACCATCTGCAGAGGCAGCATGTTGCCACTGTGCAAATCTGGAGCAGGCTTGAGAGGCTGGACCAGGATTTTCTGCAGTGCAAGTCGTGGCTCTGCAGGAAACACTGTGTTAATGACACAGACAGATAGAAGAATATATTTCTCCATAGCCTAATTCTCCTAATAGTTCCTCAGTTGTGGCAGTGGCACAATCACCTACTATGCAGTTGACACTGTGGCACAAATGTAGTCATTGTTATGTCAGCTGTGGAAGACAAGGGAAAGAATTCAAAACCATAGAAGTAGGTCACATATCTATGTTGGTGTTTTGTCTTCATGTAGTCCTTAGCACAATCGGAAAACCTGGTATGTGAGATTGGACTTTTAGATGGCAATATAAAATAATTGTGATATATGGAGCTGAGAAAGGTGGGCGGGGGAGGGGGAGAGGGAAAGAAACTTTACAAGATATTAGTCTTTAGTAAGAAACAGGAACATGAAAGAAAAATGACAGGTTTTGCAATTACATTGCTAATACAGGGGTTTACTGATCTGTCAAAACTGCATAATATCGGAGAAATCTTGATTTTTCTAGGAATATCTTATCAGAATCATTGGTTATAATAGTTTATGCTAATACCGGTAATTGAGTAACCAGGCTATAATGTGCAATGTTCACTGCAGTCTCATTGTGCCGGGGGAGGTTGATCTCACAGTGATTACACTGGTTTATCATTTTCAAGATACATTTAGAGAAAACTTCATAAATAACCCTGTCACCAGGAGCTATGAGGTCTATCGGGCAGCTTCATTTACATTTGATGTAATTACTAATTTGCATAGAAACAGCATTACATTTTTTGCAAATAAAATAAGAAGGCATCTTCAAGTCATCTGATTGGAGACAAAGCGTTTTGTGTGGACATACTGTTTACATGCTTATATTCTGGGATGAATTAAAGTCCTTGTATGTGTTGAGTTCTGTTAATTTGTGAATGCTAAGTAAATCAGCAAAAATACATGTGTATATAGCAGTAGCATCTAACATTTACTTGCTCTCTCACTGCTGAAAACAATGAGTTATTCAGAGAAATATCAAATATTGCTGTGTTTGTCTGACACCTGTTACTAAACATTTTGACAGGTAGAATTCTTAAACACATTCTGCAGGTGTTTAATAGGGTAATTTCAATAGGCTGTTCATTGATTTGAAGTTAGACATGTTTGCTCTGCTGAATTTATAGCCATAGTAGTAAAAATTAATCTGTATTGATTTACAGTATTGTGAATATCAGTAGAGAGTGCTTATGTTGTTTCATGAGACTAAATTCTTTTCATTAATATCCAACATAATGCCTCAAAGAGAATGAATGTAGTATATTAGCTGCAGAGCTGATAATTTCAGGTCTTAAAAATGATAGAAAAGAGGCAGGTTTAGTCTAAGTCTGCATTCTGCAAGTGAGGTAAATGGTTAAAATTTTCAACTTGTCTTGAATGTGAAGATGGGAGCAATGCTATTATCTATTTGCAGGTGTTAGAAACAATCTTTCCACTTTCATGATGAAAACCACAGCCACAGGGTTTAAACATGCAAAGGGAAAGAAAATCAACAGTTTATTCCATTATTTAGCACTGTGTATAATTTATATAACAAGAGGTTTTGCTGGATGTTTTTCAAATTTTTCTTTGTTATGGAATTGATAATGGTCAGGGGGATTCTGTCCTGAGGCTCTATTATAGAGCCGTACAAATACTCACAGCAAGCCTACTTTTTTAGCTCCTGTGTCTTTTTTTTTCCTTTAAAAAGAAATGGATAAAGCAATTAACCTTTACTTGTTGTCTTCAGTATGTATTTTTGTGGATTGAGGACTTAATTTGGTTTAAAATAAAATTAACTGTATCTATAGAAATTGAGAATGTAAATCTTTTGTCATTGTTTACACTGAGAATATAGCAGATTTTAAAGTTTTTTGTTGACTTATGGCATTTTTTTCTTTCTAAGTTGGTATCATTTCTTTAACTGTGATTTATAATTTCATCAAAACAAACCAAGTGTCTTGTAAGACATGTGTATACGTATGCTTTTCATTATTTTGTTTTGACACAGATGGGACAAATTACCAATATATTCTATATACTTAATGTTGCACCAGCTAACATATAGCGAACAGCCTAGCTATTGCAGGGAAATTTTCCATCTGGAAAAATTTTAGTAGTCCTCATTGTCAGAGAGGGTGAAAGGAGGCTCTAGTTATTATTCGATTCGAGGTCATTCTCAGGATTTAGTTTGGTCCATTTTTAAAGGTCTCACAGAGAAATTTTCTATCATGTCTTTTAGTGAAGATTTTGAAAAATCAGTAATTGAACCATTTTGCTTTTATATCGCTGATTCCCCTGAACAGTCTCAATCGGTTTTTTAGCCCCCCCAAATATTTTGAAGAGTACTTTTATTTACTTTAATTGCAGAAATAAATTACTAGAATTTCTCTAAAACAAACAACAAAATCAAATTTTGTGCTCTTTAATCACTAAGCCTTTTAAAATCCATTAATACATTCTTTTGCTTTTTCCTTTTGCTACTGAAAAAAAATAAACCAAGCTCTGAGAGCATTAGTCAGTTTGCCAATGAAGAGAGAAAATGGGAGCAATGTACCCTTCCTACTGAATAGAGAAATCCCTTGTCCTGTTACTGTATATGCTCACATGAAAAATGAAGCACCAAGCAATATACTCGAGGATTTAAAAAAAAAACATATATATATATATATTTGTAACAACATGTTACAGTTTTAACTTCATTAAATACACAAATAGGCTGATAAGTAGATACTGTCAAACATAATAAAACATAATGGATAAGACAGCAGCAGTTTGTATCTTTAGGTAGTATCCTAATTAAGCTGCCTTTTGAATGGAAAGATTTTTCTTTATTTCAGACCAAGTTTTATTGGTCTAATATTTAAGAGTTAAAATTTGTCCTGTTCCTTCCAGACAGATAATCTGTTCAGAGTGCTTGAGCTCTCCCAAGGTAGCTTGCAGCATATTATCATGTTGCATTTTGTGTTCAAGACAATAATCTACCACGGACAATTTAACAAATCTTATAAGTTTATTGGAAGCAATAAATTTCCTTTGCAAAGAAAAAATACTTTTCTGTTGCACTGATATCCTAAAGCTTTCTTCTTCATGCCAAAGTCAACATTTCCTTAGAATAGATTGAAATGTCTGTAGTGGTTTACAATGAGTACTTTCATGTCCAAGATTTTTCTTATTGAAATTATTTAGATTTACAGGTTGAGTTTGTATTTCTATTTATAGTGTTAATATGATTCAGAAAAAAGCTCCAGCAAACCACAGTCCAGACACAAGGCTGTATGGGTTTTTTGTGAAGTGCTGATAAATTAATCCATTAGTGACTACAATTTATCTTCTCATCCTCTTTATTAAGCATTCCCAGGTGATTATGTATTTATAAAGTATAAATTAAAAGGGCTTTAACACTAGCAACAAATTTGCAAGGACCATAAGACACAGTATTTTTCACACATCAACAAGAAAATGCAGAAATGTTCATAAAATAAAATATAAAAGTGAATTATTTTCCTCTCTGAGAAATATATTAGTTCCTAAGAACATAACAATACTAAACAGAAAGAAGAAATCACAATAACAAAAATAAAATACAGTCGCATTATTTGGTTAATGACCCCATCTTGTGGAGCAGCGCCCACGCTTCAGCACATTAATAGCTCTCATATGCTTTTTTTTTTTTTAACTGAGTCCTTAAAGAAACTGTATTTCTTGATGGTGACTTACTTGACATTGCACTTGCTATGTCCAGGGAAGTGCTCTGCAGGCAATTTATCATTTGAATATTGTGGCTGTATAGCAATATAGCAGTCCTTTGTCACACCATGGCATGCAAGGTCAATACTTCACATTTTAGTGTTTGGTTCAGTCTCAGGTCGCCACCACAGCTCACTTCCCTCATTGCTCCTGCTGCATAGTTCCTGGTGCCATGTCTGTCTCTCACATGGAGCTGCTGAGAGAGTTTCTTGCTATTGTTGAGAGGGGAAACCCATCTCCAAAACTGGATCTTGCAGAATCATTTATTTGCACCACAGAGGTGCAAGTGAGAGTAATCTCTGTACTGATGCCTGCTCACCAAGGGGTGGCCCTGTCATGTTCATAACCAGTGCCAGCGTGTGCCACATCTGCAAGAGTAACAATTTCATTGTTTTCTACTCCCAAATAGTTGCTCACAGAGCTTGTTCAACTATGCTTAGTGATTGACAGCTTGGATATTTTAGTGTAAAGATTTATTCCATTGGACATCCCTTCATCGTAATCTGAGTAAATCAGCTTTGTCAGCAATATATACTATGCTGGTTGCTGAAGCTGTTTTCCAGCTGATAGATTTCCACCCTCTCCAGTTAAACATTTTTCCCGGGAAGGCTACATATATCCTTGACTCTCATTTATGTATAAGCCACTGAAATGCTTTTTTTCATCTTTTTAAAGGAAGATTATAATTTGTATGCACTTTTTCAAGAAGTGGTTTTTAACCATATTTGTAAACTCAGAGGGGAGATTGCAGTCTGCAAATGGAAAGCATGTTGAGAATGTGTATAGCCCAGTTAGGAAAGGAGGATTGTTTTTTTCTGCTGTTCTACATAGATTTAAAAAGATACTGCATGATCTTGCTTCATGTATCAACATTCTTAGTTCCTTGGAGACCAGATTATGGTGCTTTGATCTCTGTTAAAATTTTGTAAGGTAAGCAGTTTTCAACTGCATTTTAATATAACTTACAGAAGGATGCAAAGATGTGAATTGCATGTAGATAATAATTGCAGATTTCACAGGTATGACAATTAGAGGAAAAAAAAAGCTAGAAATCTCAGTGAATATGGTATGTTTAATGCACTTTTGATATATCTGATCTCATGGTCTTATAAAAATTACATTCCTGTGTCAAATATACTACGGATGTTTGTACGTGACATTTGTACATGATTGCAAGAATACAGATAAGAAGATTATAAGGGGGAATACACCTATGTATGATTTTGATTTATGTATTTAATACCAAATGGAAAGATTCATTTGTGTGTTATTACATTTGCATAATGTGCCTTCCCTAAGACCATGCTAATGATGTGGGTAAGGCTATGAATGTTGTCTACCTGGACTCCAGCAAACCTTTGACACCGTCTTCCATAGCAGACTCCTGGAAAAGCTGGCAGCCCATAGGTTGGACAGGTGCACTCTGCACTGGGTTAAGAACTGGCTGATGGCCAGGCCCAGAGAGTGGTGGTGAATGGGGTTGCATCCAGTCAGTGACCAGTCATAGCGGTGTCCCCAAGGGATCAGTGTTGGGCCCAGTCCTGTTTAATATCTTTATTGATGATCTGAATGAGCAGATCAAGTCCACTGTTAGCAAATTTGCAAATGACACCAAGCTGGGGAGGAGTGTTGATCTGTTGGAGGGTAAGAGAGTTCTGCAAAGGAACCTGGACAGGCTGGATACACGGGCTGAATCCAGTGACATGAGGTTCAACAAGACCAAGTGCCGGGTCCTGCACTTTGGCCACAACAACCCCGTGCAGCACCACAAGCTGGGGACAGAGTGGCTGGAGTGCATCCAGGCAGAAAGGGACCTGGGGGTTCTGATTGACAGGAAACTGAACATAAGCCAGCAGTGTGCCCAGGTGGCCAAGAAGGCCGATGGCATCGTGGCCTGTATCAGGAATAGTGTGGCCAGCAGGACTCAGGAAGTTATCCTTCCCCTGTAGTTGGCACTGGTCAGCCCGCACCTTGAGTCCTGTGTCCAGTTCTGGGCCACTCAACTTAGGAAGGCTGTTGAGGTGCTGGAGTGTGTCCAAAGAAGGGCAATGAGGCTAGTGAAGGGACTGGAGCACAAGTCTTATGAAGAGTGGCTGATGGGGTTGTTTAGTCTGGAGAAGAGGAGGCTCAGGGGAGACCTCATTACTCTCTACCTGAAAGGAGATTGTAGCCAGGTGGGGATCGGTCTCTTCTCCCAGGCAACAAGACAAGGACAAGACAGGACAAGAGAACACAGTCTTAAGCTGCACCAGGTTAGACATTAGGAGGAATTTCTTTACAGAGAGAGTGAATGGGCATTGGAATGGGCTGCCAGGGAGGGGGTGGAGTCACCGTCCCTGGAGGTATTTAAGAAGAGAATGGATGTGACACTGAGTGCCATGGTCTAGTTGACAAGGTGGTGTTTGGTCAAAGGTTGGACTCGATGTTTTCAGAGGTCTTTTCCAACCTATGTGATTCTGTAATAAGGTATTTATACCACATAGCATCATCTTATGTTCTTTTCTTGTGAGATGCACATTTTGTCTTCTACATGATAATAAATATGTAGTTTAGCAACTATTACATACATTGGCATGCAAAGTGAACTGAGAAAGTTTGATGCCTTCTCCTGGAAGGACTGAAAAATTGCAGCAGGTGAACACTGCCAGCATTTTCAACAGAAACCTAAATATTCCACAACCTCGTCACAAGTGCCAGAGTTGGCAATATAATAGTGTTTAAACTAACTGTTGGTTTATGTTGGAAAACCTTCTTTTAACTTTCCTATATAGTTCTTAAGTGGATTTTTGAAAGTTGCAGAGCATTAGTTAACAGGACCTAGTGTTTCACAGAACTCCCAGTAGTGCCTCCCAGCTCCAAGCACAAGCCAGCACATCATTCTTGTCCTGTCTTTCTTGTACCCGCCCTGCTCTTTTCCTACTGCCTTCCTCTCTGCACACATTGCTCTTGGAAACTTTGGCAAAATCATATATTAATCTGTTTTATAGAAATGTAACTATAAATTGAAAAGAAGAAAAACACAGTTAACGTATTTTGCTTTTATTATATTATAAATTATATTAAATTATAAAGAGAAATACTGCATTTTCATCAGAAAAAATACAAAAACAAGAAAAAAAGACCCAAAAAGCAAAAAACCATTCCTTGTTCTTTATAATGCCAATTATTACCTCTGAAAGAAAATGAAAGTATTTCAAGTGTAGTGTAGAAGAGAATTGCTTTTTGCAGTCTTTCTGAATTTCTGACCTTCCACAGGTTCATTCTGGACTCGAAGCTACTCCTTGTATACTTAGTTCTGAAAAGCCAGTTAATATTTTTTCTGTAGTGCTGCACTTGCAGGCTGGATAATTTTTTATTCTTTAATTGCATATCAACTTAAATGTACTTCCTATTGGCTTAAAATTCAACAAGTGTTTTACGTAAATTTAAATCTACTTTGCACCAGAACATCTGTCCATTAGAGACATATATCTTAATTTGTCATTTGGAAAAAAGGGTCCTGAAATGTTTAGAAGTCCATGTGGTAATTTTTGCTTCAGTTCTGGATGTCTCAAAATTATTGCATCATATCTGTCTGATGGCTAAATAGGGAACATGGCTGCTATTTCCTGAAGTCAAATTTTTTGTTGTACAGCAGATAGCAGATCTGCAGTCACGTTGGGTGCAAGTGTGGCTGCTGTGCTACGGTGAGAGCTGCAAAACTCAGTAAAAGCCTTCATTCATCTCTTTAGGTTTGATCTCTGTCAGAGAAAATGAAAGCAAGAACCTCGTCTAACTAACCACAGAAAGTTAGCATGTTGAGAGAGGAGTTTCAGAAGGATGAGGAAATGAAACCCCTCTAGATAGATGGCTTGAGGCACTTTAGTTCAATATAAAATAAAGGTGTCCATGTACTTCCCTTCTTGTGACAACTGAGAGCCCTAAATTCTTGCCTTAGGATTGCCCTTCAAAGGGCAGGGCTGTGCCCCTGATCCCACATTGTGTTCTGCAGCCCTGCCATATAAATACTGAGTGCTACCAGTGATGATAAAGGTTATATTTACATTTCAGTCTCTTTCTAACATTTCTGTCTCTTTTTTCTTTTTTCTCTTACATGCTTTTATCGCTACAGCAGACCATTTAGGAATTGAATTCATGGGTAAGTTTTAATTTATCTTCCTTTCATGTCTCATACTTGTCTTGGTACCTTAGCCCAAAGAACATGGAAGTTAGTGTGAAGACTCCCATGACCTCTATCAGTGGATTTTGGATTGGGCTCTTATTGCATTTAGCCATTACATTCGAAATTATATTGAGGTTTCATTTTTCTCTTGTCCACTGCTGTGGAGCTTAAAAACTACATGATGTTTTTAGTATTTCATTGATATGTAATGAAACATAGCATAAGCATTATGTGGCCATATCATGACATTTGAGGAATAGTATTTTAGATGAGATTTTAGAGTGGAGTTAATTCCCATCTTCATGCCAAGGAAAGTAAATTTTAAATTAGATTTTTTTTTTTTTAAGAATTTGGTGTTGAATACAATATTAAATTTGGCTAGATTTAATAAGAAATATTTCATTTCAAGTAAGAAGAATGCTCCTAAGAAAAGGGTCAAAGATCTATGATTCTGTGAAATAAGTTTGTTAGAAAAAAGCTAAAGCAGGAGTGAATAATTGCCTCTTACAATTTTGGAAAGGAAAAGATGAAGTTCTAGTGGCTGTGTTGCTGCTCTTTGATGTATTCATAGACTTATGTAATGACAGACTTAACAGGTCACTACTTCATCTCTCAGCTGGTGAAAGTACAGACAACTTCCTTGAGGAAGCCAAGATTTGTCCTTGACAGCTTATGGTCTGGTGCATCCTTTGTATAAAAACAGCTTGGATAAACCATTAAATATGACTGAAAACACTGTAATAAAAAAATTGTAAATTCCTATTGAAGTCATAAAAGAAATTAGTTTCATTATATCCTTTCCCTATGTGAAGTCTTAAGTAATTATTTTAAGATTTTAAAACTAAGAGTCTGATAGCCTATTGATTTTAAGTGGCAATATGGGGATATTACTGACCAGGCAGGTATAAGTTGTCAAGAAACCAATATGGTGATGAGTATTAACTGCATGGCAGGCTGCATTAACTAGAGAGGATAGCCAGCAAGTTGAGGGATTTTTTTCCTGCTGCTTTTGGGCTTGTGTCATACTTAGAGCACTGTTCTCTCTAAAGAACTGTTTTTGTGATCCACAGAAGTTTGGTGTTTCACTTCACTTTATATGAAACTTGAAAAGCGCCAGTGAAATTGATACAGGTGTTTTCACAGACTTAGTGGACAAGTATAACTGGAAAGTGGTTACTTTAAAGGCTCTGCATATATCCCAGTTTTCCTGCTTAACTTAAATTGTGAGCAGCAGTCTTGAAACCTACAAATTGAAGGACAAGCATATACATGAAGGAACTGGGTAAGGAATGTAGATATATAAGATTCTTACAGTGAACCTTTCCATAAGAAGCAAAAAGGTATTACCCAGGAGACAAAGCTGAATTATTTTTACTTTGTTTTCGGCCTTTTAATTTCCTCTTTTTTCTTAAGACATCTCTTTAAGGCTTGAACTAAAGCCAGTCCCTGAAGTCTTAGCTCAGAGTAGTCCTCTCATATGAGTAGCTTTTGGATTTTCTTATTTAATATTGGAACAGATCCGGATGGTATAGAAATTAATGGAATTGTGTGTCTCAAGCCTGAAAATATTATGACAAGTCTAAAATAAAGCTTGAAGTTGTTTTCTGTGGGCTAGAAAAAATCAAATTACAGAGTCATGTGCAAAAGCGAAATGCCTGTGCTTCTTAAATCCTCCTCTAGTAGTGAAGATTTACTTTAGAAAGTGTAAGCATGTAGGGAATCATTACTGTACATGTATGCAAAGTACAAATTCCCACCTTGTATATAGTAATATTGGTGACGATATACTCATCAAATTAGGGGCACTTGAGCAAAGCCTATCTGATGACTTTACCTCGGAACTGTAGAAAATAATGGCAGTTAGTTGAAAGAGTATTTTTCATTTATGAAAAATAACAACATATAATAACAACAGAGCTTAGCCATGATTGTAAGTGATTCAGGGAGCACTCTTTCTAATGTTTGCATTGTATGTTTGGGCTCAATTGCCTTAGAAATTCCATTTTCGTAATCATCTTCCAGAAATTTTGCTTGAAAACCATGTAAACCTGGATTGGAAGGGAAAAGCTGAGCTCCTTCCACAGTAGACAGTAGAAATCTCATGTAGGTAGGAACATCTGTCTATAGAGGTGCCCCAGGGGACAAATGAAATGAACACTAACTACCCATCTAATTTAGTGTACATTTGCCAAGGAAAGTAGATAAGTGTAGTCATTTCCCCTTTTTTTTTGCTAGACTCTAAATGATCATTGAAGTGTATGTACCTACCCAGTACTTTTACTGTCTTGTTAGAGGTCTGTTATTCATGAATTTGTGTATCTTTTTGTGAACCAATTGATCCTGTCTTCCCCCACAAGCTCCCGTGGCAGCCTGTTCCAGAGCTCAGTAAAGGCTGTGTATGTTGCTTTTCCATTACCTGATGAAATCCACCTCTTACTAGATTCTTAACTCTCACACACAGTACTTTGAGAACAGGAGTTATGTGTTCAGTTTATGTCCCACACTGACTTTTGTATTAACTTCTTTCTTGGTCTCTGAAACGTATTCCCCATCTGGGTATTGTCAGGTTTATGTTCCATACAATATTCAATATTGTGCATTCCAAAACTCGAACACCCATTCCTTAATATTGCTGCTGATACTGGTTTGCACTATCTATTTTTTTGCATGGATAGTGGAGATAAAGGCAGGCAATTAATGTGACCTATGTGTTTTAAACTGTTGCAAATGTAGCAATTAATGTATAGTTCTGATATATTCTTGTACAGCACCTCTTGAAATAAATGAAAGCCAAGTATGTGTTCAAGGAACACTATGTCCTTAAAAGTGTGGATTTAAGTATTGTGATCAGAGTGTGATCAAGTTTTATGGAATTTCTGGTGGTAAGGAAATGCTTTATACTTTCTAGTACCTCAAAGAAAGAAGAAAAAAGTCCTGTGTCTGATACTCATTCAATTCAATTTCCATCTCTGATGCTATCTTTGAGAGGCTTTGGGAAAGGTCTTTTGATCTGTCTGTGCTTTAGGTTCTCAGTTATACTAAATTTCTGCATTTAGATTCCTCAGCTCTCTGGGAAGTATGTTTCAGTAACACAGAAACTATTTCTTCCTTACAAGAGGGTGCAGACTTCACTGTCTCCTTGCCTGTACTCCCCGGTTTCTTGTAAGGGAGCACAGTGGTGAGGGGGAGAATGTTGTACAGCTCACACAGGAGTGGGGCAGTGCACCTGGTCCTTGTTGGTGCATGTGTCTGCATGGTCCCTGGTGTCTCAACAATGATGATGCATGCAATTTTATTTAAACTTCCAACTCAAAAATAGGTAAAAGTTGCTGCAATGGTCCTACAGACTGGAAAGTTACTAGTTGTATTAACAATTTCATGTCAATGGATAGCAGGTAATGCTTATGTGAGCAAGAGAGATCAAAAGAAGCAGCTTTTATTCAGTGAAAAAACTAAGTGATGCATTATTAGCATTAGATAGCATGGGGATACAAGTATCTACAGCTTATCATTTTTTGACCCAGATGGTTAACTGGACTTCAGGCTAAATGGTTTATTTTTCTGATGGAAAATTTGTTGAAGCCAAATATCTCTCTGATAGCAAACATGGTCACTTTGGTGCAACAGCTAGCAGCTGAAAGCTGAGTTGTGGAGACTGACCTTGTGCATGTTGTCCAGCTGCAGAGTGAAATTGTTGCCTGAGAGCAACCTTTGAGCCTGAGAGTCATCTTTGGAAATCAGTGTTCGGGCTGCAAGTCAGTGCCTGAGACAAGGAGCTGTCTGCTTTACTTATTTCTTACACTGAGAATGAGTGGAGTTAAGACATGTTAAGGGATGAAACATGAAGGTGAGTATTGGAATAACCTGTTGTAACATATGAGCAAACATGACTGTTTCAGCAATTCACCTGCACCACCTCATCTGATGATCCAGAATCTTTATCTTTTATTCTATAACAGTAATTTATGATTGATACATAATAATACATGAAAATAAAATGGTCCAAGAAAGCACAACAGGCTTTATTTATGAGTTATTATGACTGTGGCATCTTTAGCTGATGGAAACACAAGATAGAGTTGTTTCTAGCTCGATGGGCCCATGTTGCCTCAGGTCATCAAGGCAGAGATGCCACTTATAAGTGGGCACAAGACCAAGACTGAGGGGTTCATCTAACCATGGACAGTATTTCCCAAGTTATCCATGACTGTGAAACATGTGCTGCAATCAAACAGGCCAAGCGAGTGAAACCCCTATGGTATGGTGGGCGATGGTCCAAATACAAGTATGGGGAGGCCTGGCAGGCACTGCCTCAAACATGCCAAGGCAAACGTTATGAGTTGTTGTTGTTGTTTTTTTTCCTAGCTGGGTTTTTCTCTTCACTCTCTAGGTCAGTTTTAGAGGCAGAAAATTCATTTTTCTGGCATAAAATAAGGATATGAGATACATTATAAAATCACTCCAAGACACCAGGTCACTGCAGTTGTGATGGAAAGACAGTCATAACATGAAGTAGTCTTCATCCTTGGGCTGCTTAGCAGTTAAACCAGTATCAATGGTGTAAACAATTTTGATGCAATAACTTAAATCTTCCCATGTGTGAATTACCAGAACAATATGGTTGTTGCTATATTTAATCACTACTTTTAACTTCTTTGTACTTAGGCCTTATATAGAAAATTAATATTTTTCCTTGGAACCACTTATCTATTTTGGAAAAATCAGAAATTCCCTGAAATCAATGGAGTATGAATGATATATAATACCTTATAAGTGCTGAATCATTAAATAGCATTTAATTGAGCAGAGCAATAAAGTAACTCAAGAATGGGATCCTATTCTATTACAATTTTTATATCTCCTTGCAAGGACTATAATGTGAATATTCAGTTTTCTGTACTTGGAGCAGCTGTTCATACTGATGAAGACGGTGCATGCTGTATTTTCACTGTGCTGATTCTCACTGCCTCCTCATTGCAATAAGATGACTGTATGCCTAAGACTCTGGAGGCACATGATCCAGATAACTGAATTGACTCTGTGTCCTTGTGTCATGCACTGTGATGTATTTTGATTCTTCCAAACTACAAAAGTAGACTTTACTGATGGGCAGGATAAGCAAAATTGCAACAACTTTGTTTTTTTCCTGTTTGCAAGAAATAAAAAGATAGAGTTCATTAGTTCCTGCGCAGCTGAAAAAATGCGGAGCTGGTGAGCTGTCCTCTGAAACTCTGTCTTGTAGCAGTGACCAGACGATGAAAATAAATAACCAATGTGTGCATGGATGGTCCTTGCCTTAGTTATGATTTTGCAGCTCTTATCTGTTATAAAACCCTGTAATGGTCCAGTCCTCATTGGAAGAGAGGATGAACATTCAAGTACATGAGCAAAGAATGTATGTGTTCTAAAATATATATGTTTAATAAATAAAGTTCAATTTTCCCTGTATTCCTTTCTAGAAGTCTAAAACAGGTAATATGGCACACTGACTATTTCTATGCTCCTCTTTGCACAAAATCTAATAATAGATATTCTGAGCAGAATTATCCCACAGAACTACGAAAGTATATCTGTCTAATAATTATATTGTTATTAATCATAAGCATTTAAAATATTTCATCTGTATTCCTTCACTGAATTCCCACAGAACTAAGAAGGGCTATTCTGATAGGCATTGATACTTGGAATGTTTACCAACACCATTGTGATCACTCCTCAAATCCCTTTGTTCTCATCCTGACCCAAATTTTTATTACCTTCTTCTGGTTTTTATCTTTCCAAATTCAGTGAAGACTTTGCTCTTGGGACCTTTTCCAAATTCAGTAAAGGCTTTGCTCTTGGACCTCGTCTTTCTGTTTGCTTTATGAAATACCTGTCCATTTTTAAGTATCCTGCAAAATAACAATAGTATCCTGAGGCATGGAATGGCTTTAGATCCTCAGCACTTTTCACAGGATTCTCTTAGCTGGGAAGAAGAGTCATTTATCATCTCTAGAGAAAAGAGAAATGAGCACCAGAAGAGAGAGTTTTATAGAAACAGCTGATGTGTGTGTGTGCTATAAGAGTAACGGATGAAGCAAAAGTTCCTCAGGGGCTGGAGGAAGCTCTGCTAGTGGTTGTACCTGTTTAGTAAAACATACCTCTTAAATGAAAATCATCGTACATCTGGTGAATAAGTTGCAAGCTGCTTCACATCCTGGCTCAGTTTGAGGCATATGGTTTAGCTGAGAGGGCGAGATTTCTACCTAAATGTTTTTTGACTTATCTATCATCTTGGTTTGGTGCTACCATTGTAACTTTTCTTAGTATGTAATTTTTTTCCATTTGTCTGCATTTTCTATATTGGCAATGAACTGGGTTGGATTAACTTGTATTATTTTTAAAAGGCAAGAGAGATTTGCCATGTGGTTAACTTATGTGTATTGTTAATTGCCTATAATGCTGTATCAAAATAGTAACTCTGTGAACTAGGTGGATAAAATAATATTAATATATGTAACTTACTCTTGTGTCCTTCCTCAGTGTTTGGTTTCTTCTGCTCTCTCTAACTGAACCTTGTGATCATTTGTGTTGAAACTTATGGAAATAAAAAAAAAATAAAAATGGTAATAGAGTATACTGACAAGTTTAGGAAGCCAGAGTTGGCCTGAGTTTCTCTGTTTTGCTGGGGTCTGGATTGGAAGGAGGCGCTGGTTGCATTAAGTGGGGTATCAGTCTATAAAAGTGTGTATGCATCATCCACAATGCTACATATAACTTAGTCTGTCACTTCCAAGGTGAATGTGTACTGAGTGTCATTGTGTGCTGATTGGGAGGTACTGGTAACGTCAAAGTGTTATCTGTAGATGAGAAAAGAATTCGTGAACCCTAAAAATAGATATTGTGTAAAAGCCTCCAGGTAAGTTTCAGTGTACCTCCTAGTGCCAGATACAAGCCTTTTCTGCATAGTGCCAGTTTCAGGAACATTCATGCTGTCTTGGCACTTGGGGAGAAAGATGTGTGATTTGAGACTGGATTTCAACTGAGGACACAGTATCTCATTTGCATAAAAAGGGGCTTTGCTGTATTATGTCTCTATGTGTGTATGTTATGGTGCATTCTGGTTTGCGATTAGGCATGTGCCCTGGATTCCTGCATGGCTGGTGTAACTCAGAGGTAGATATTTTTTATAATGAAATACAGGTAAATGCATGGCTTCAACACTGAACAGACAGCTCTGTATTTAAATGTGACCTTATACCCAGTCAGTCTTGTAATCTGCATTTCGAATGTGGTATTTAGGTAAATGCTTCGTTGAACTTGAGGAATTGTTAAAACTGACACCACAAGGGTATAATAATGCAATGAGATGACTTGCAGTGTTGAGATTTGGCCTTGTTTGGGCTCAGTTGCAGTTTAACCAGATGCAAAAGTACGTAGACAGTAACTTCTATGCTACTGAAACAAGCCTGGCTGAACAAATGTGAGATCCACGTGTCAAAGGTGGTGGTAGAAACAGCTGCCGTAAGATTTGACATTGAGACTTTATATTTCCAGTTGAGAAATTACCTTGGAGGAGGCTTCAAAGCAGTAAGTACATTCTGGACATGTCAATGAGAATTTGGGATCCATTGTTACTTTTTATTACTAGAAGGTTGTTTACTGTGTTATATTGCTACAGGAGGGGAGGCTCCAAGTGCCTGATCTGCGTCATATTTATGCAGCCATAGTGAACCTGTGCGATTTTGTCCTTTTCCTGCTTGGAGGTCCTATGTAGGTGTCAAGTCCCATTCAGTAAATGATGCAAGGATTTGGAAAGCACAAGGTAAGCATCTCAATAAATGTTCCATGACAGCAGCATGCTTGTAATGAATATTACAGTTGTATAGAAAAATCAATGTTTTTGACAGTGAACTAAATCTTTCTGTGTCCTCTATGCCTAGAATGAGTAGAGACTGTCAGTAATTGCTGGAAGCAGAGGAGAATGGTAAGCAGTGTGGAAAAAATTGGCAATGCACTGTGTAAAGCACTAAGTTATTTTTTCATGTACTTCCTTTTCTTTCTTTTGCAGGAGCTGTAGGATATTGGCATGTGGAGAAATGCAGAGATATTCCTACTCTGGATGGTTGTTTTTAATAAAGATATTTTTGTGGTAATTAAAAATTGTCCCATGATCCCATTTCCTGTCCCTATCAGCATTGTTTTATCCTCATTTCACACCTGTCTCTGCTGAAAAATGCTGTTTGTCCAGTTGCCCAGGGTATCTATCAGTGTTGCTTCAGACTCAACAGCCCAACAGTTATCTGGGAAACAAGCATGAGCAGCAAAAAAGAAGTCGGGGGAAACAATTACTGTGTATGAGTGTGCAGGTATTGTTCTTGTATGCTCAATTCTTAACAACAGTTGAGATAATCACAGCATTGCAGACTGTTGCATGCAGATTACAGATGAACTTTTGTTTACCACTGCTGACTTTTCTTATTTGAATGGTTAAAAAAATCGTCATGAGGTATTTTCATTTAGTATGAGTTCAGAATTTGCAAACACCATTTGGATCATCTTCGTATATTTCACTCACTACAGTTATTATTATACAGTTATTATTGCATCGGTCATCCAGTAATTCTCATATGAATACATATGATCCTTTTTTTATTTTTATAAGTTATTCATGTACTACTACGCCATGCCCGCTTTAGCAAGTAACCCCTACTGTAAAATAGGGCCTCAGTATGGTTATTCTTTTACATCTCTTGGTAGTTTTGCATTTAACATTCAAATAGAAAGGAAAATCAAAATGGAAGTATAAAATAGTAACCTGGTAATGGAGAAACATAAAAATGGGACAGTATTTAAGTTCTCAGCAGAATTAACTTTAAAAGGATCCTCACTGTTTGATCCTCACTGTTTGTTACTTTACAAAGTAACAGAGAAGAGCTAGACAAAATTAATTAGACCAAGCGGTTTGTAGAGGAGACAAAAGTGAGAGAAAAACAGTTTATTTGCAATGAAGAGTGTTAATAATTCTGTTAGTAGTTTCACACAAACTGCTGTTAATTGCTAGGACTATAAGTTGTTTCCATCATTGAAATAATGACTTTAGTCACCAAAAGTACAAGCTTTTAAGTAATGAAAAGAACATGGAGTTAAACCTTCTGCTGAAGTTCCATGTGGCAGTGCTGATAGCTGTCCTGCCTAGACCTGACTGTCCTCTTGCACGGTGGCTGGCTGCACTGGCAGCTGCCTTGCCAGGCCAGGGATAAAGTTCTTCAGTGCTGTAAAAACTTCGAGTATTTCAGTGCAAGCCAGAAATATTTAAAATTGATGCCTACAAAGACTTTGGTCTTTTCAGAGTGTTAGTTTACTGTAAATTTTGAGAATTGCAGTGCTGAACTTAGTAAGGCTTACTCTTGTCTTGCTCATGATTTCTGACTGAAACACATGGAGGTCAGTGGATATTATGATGTAATTTCTGTTATTTCTAATATAATTTACATAACCAGAAATCAGGACCAAGCATGTGACTAGATTCACATATGAAGTGAGCCTTTTCTTTTCTTGATTGGCTCCAAATCATCTGAATCTAAAAAAAATAGATAAATCTCTCGATACTGGTTACAAAACCTAGTCTCAGTAATTTCATGCAATTGTGTGAAGCTAGGAATATCTTCTTTTCCTCTGTTGATCTTCCATTCTTCTTCCTCCTACCTTTTCTCTTTTCTACCCTCCTGATTTTTTTCGTTTTTTCTATACCCATGTGGACTTTCCTTTTCTGTTAGTTTCATAAATCTACTGATCAATGAACGAACTCTGTTTATGCCTGTTGCTGTTTACGTGAGTAACTACAAATCAATTGTATCACAACTGCTCTATTTAACTTTAACGGAGAGTACAACACACACACACACTGAAGTTTTACTCATTTATAATCATAATGTTCCCTCCTGTATCAGAAGTGATGCAGCATTTAAAAAATGGAAGTTACAATATATGCTGACTTGCCCAGCTCATAAAATATGAATGCTCAGAAAATGAATACAGCATTGTTAAATACAGTTAATCGGCTTTACAAAAACAAAAATTTATATTTATCACTATAATATATACTTGTATGGATTATTAATGAAAAATACTGGAAACTTCGTTTTCTGTATTTATTTTACACTGTGCTTATTAGTCTCTTTCAAGTAATTTAAATTTGTTTTCAAGATAGAGATGATTTGATGCTGATGAGAAAAGTTTACATGTCTCTGTGCTATATTTTTCATTGAATCTGTAAAGCAGAGTCTATGCTCTAAATAAAAAGCCAGCTGGGCTGAAAGTTTTGTACACTGCAGTGGACTGACAGGTTAGACCTTTAAAATTGTTCAGCTAGAAATAGTTGCATGGAGTGCATTTTTAGGATGTATATCATAAAAAGATAAGACTTTCTTAAATTCAAATTAATAACCTGCCTCAGTAAGAATAGCACTGTGACTTCTGCTGATTTTTGTTGTGTGAAGTTTTTTTTATGCTTCTGTACTTTAGGTAATGTGCTTAGGTCAAAAAAAAATGAAGTGGCCTCAGTTAAGTGTTTGTTTAGTGAACGGTGAAGCGAAAATCACCAAAACAAGTAAATGTTTTATTTCAGTCATTGTTTTTTCTGCTTGTAAATCTCTCTAATGTACTTATGAAGTTTCTCTTGCCTGATGGAGAGTCTCTTTTCAAGGTAAGGTAGTACCAGAGCGTCTCATTCTTTCTATTAGTAGTGAATCTTGTCTTGAAATAAGATGGCTGGCCATTAGTGGGAGAAGGTAAGTGAATCCTCTAAAAATCTTATAGATACAAATCCAGTAATTTTAAATTAATTTATCCATAAAGTGTCTTAAAGATTAACTGGAGATATAAGTTTCCTAAGTTATGCTGTTTCTTTGAAGTTAAATAGGTATTCATGTGTTTTTTTCCAAAAATTACTTATTTTAAGCTACATGTTCTAGTCAACATCTTTTTCCAACAAAAATATGAAAAACTAATCATTAAAACCTCAGGAAAAATATGGAAATTCTATTACTTATATTTTGCTGAATATAACTGGTGATTTGTGAGAACTATACTGGATGGCCAGTATCTTACTTGTCAGTATTGGTCAAAGTTTCTTACTTGACTCTGATGCAGCTGGTGTGGATAAAGGACATCTGAAAGGCAATTAAAATGCCTTGGCATCAGTGCTGCTTAATTCAACTTTCATGGCAGACGTTGTTCTGCTCAAGGGATGAGTTATGTAGTGCAATTGTCTTGCTTTATTCAAGTGGTTTGTAATTTTTTCTATATCTTTTTAAGACTTGGTAGTATTCCCGTATCAGCTATTTTTATCGTTCCATTGCCTCAATACCTGTATGGATTAGATTTAGCCATGAATCAGTGTGGTAACCATCCCATTCAGTCTGTTCATTCATGTGCAGTGAAAATCTAACAGTCCTTGTGGAAAGAAAATTCAAAATCACCTGTAAGTTTGCAGCTATAACTCTTATTGTGACAAATGCCTTGTGAATTCAGGATTGAAATGTGCTCCAAATACCTTACTGCATGTCCAGCCTGTGTGCCTGGATTCTGGTGATGCTAGTTTATCATCTCACCCATGCAGCAAAAATAGGACATAGTCTGTTCCCCTTTTTGATACTGTAAATAATGTGAAGGGAAAACAGTTCACTTTTTAAGAAGCCCATTCCCTGCCTTCCCATACTCCAAAATATGCTCCATTTACCTAATTTTTTTTTTCAGTTTAGATTTGTAGAATTTCTTCTCTTGATAAAGTATGCTAATAAAAATGCATTAAAATAGTATTATATGATTCAATTGTCTGGGAATTATCTTCCCATAAATTCATCCTATGATGTAACATTACTGTTTTTCTCTCATTCTATACTCCTTATTCTTTATGGTGCCAAGGTGTGTATCATCAATCATTTAATTTATCCTTATGTCATCTTTATTGCTTGCTCAGTCTCTTTGATATCTTCATCTTATCCTTCTTTCTTTTGCTCCCAGTGCTCTAAAAAATATTGATGCTCATGATGATAGCACAGCTGTGCTGATAGACCTGCTTGCAGGGTCTTCTGCTGTTCAAAAGAGCCTGTCCCTCGCTGTCATTACTCTTGTGTCTCTGTTCTTGAGAATATCTTTTTAGCTATTTTTACTTCCCTTAGGTGATTTTCCTTTTATCTTTCATTGTTTGTCACAGTTGTGTTTGCAAACATCTCTTACTCCCTGGTTATTTTGGTATCACTATTCTTTCTGCTGTTGATGCTATCTTTTTTCCCTTAAAAAAAGTCTGTAATGTAAATTTCTGTAATGTTTATTTTCTGAATTATTCATAAGGCCGTATATGAATACCTGCATCTATTATTCAGAACTTCTTATTTCTGTTACACTAGAGCCTAAAATCTCTTTTATAATTCAGTAATAAATGAGAACCTTAAGTTTGTGCAGAGTTCTTTTTGCAAACCTTATGTTTATCTCCAAGGTCCCAACTGTTTTTTAGTTAATTGTGCAGAGCCCTGCACAAGGAGCTACAGACTTGTGAAAGTAATGTAGAGTATCCCTTCCCTCTTTGCTGTCTCTGTCTTTATGCACTTGTCTACCTGTGTGATATGTTTGAAGTGGTTCTTGGTCTAGAATATATTATTTATTAGCTATTCTATATAATTTTTCTCCAACTCTTAATCTTTCATCTGAGAATGTTACTTGATAGTTATTGCCTTTTTACCTTTAAAGAGGTGCTAATTTAATAAAAAAAAAGAGTTTATTTTGCTTTATGCTACTTATTTTGCTCCCACATGTCCATTTTTATTTCTGTTCCCTGTTGTCTGAAACTTCTGCCCTCTAGAGCAGTAGTAGTTGGTGTGCCTGTGAGTTTCATACTTAAAAAATATTTGTAGAATGGATGTCACGCTGACACTGAATCAATCAAGGTGGAACCTGAAGACTTGAAGATCTCTAGTCCAACCTGATGCTCAAGGTAGGATCAGCTCTGGTGCCACCAGGCTGCTCAGCACTTTATCCAGGTTAATCCTTAAAAACCTGGAACTGCATGCCTTCTCTAGGCAGCCTGTTCCAACGCTTGACTGTTTCTAATGGTAAAAGATTTTCCTTATATGGAGATACAATGTCTTGATTTATTATTTGTCCGTAAATAATCTGGAATAATACATTTTGTAATCCAGACAAATAATTGCTTAACGGTACTCAATTCTCTGCTTATTTATAATGTTGTGCTCTTGGTAGATAAAAAAGAATTTAGCCTTATTTTTGATAGTCCTATTTTTCTTGTCCTCTCGAACCTATGCTAGTCCTCATTTATTTATGTCATTTTACTACTAGAAAAAGTATGTGCTATAATTCTAAAGTAAACCTCCCTCTTCATCTTGTAATTAACCAGACCTACAATATAATATTTTAGCATCTTTATACAAAAGTGAGTTCTAAAATTAATAAGCTGCAGTACCTTGTTTGGGATATGTTATAGTTCGACTCTGACTAAAAGCTGAGAGCCCACACATAGATCTAAAATTTCTTGAAGAAGGAGAAAAAAATCCTAGGCTTTTGTGATAAGGATTACAAGCAACTGTTTATTAACTACTTCACACAAGCAAAACAGGCTCTAACTTAGAATATGAAGTATTTACTACTACTACTAAAATCAGAGCTGAAGAGTTAGGGGTGAGAAGTTTGATAGTTGTTACAGACACCTTTCTCCCCCCGCCCCTCCCTTTTAAGATCCTTCACCTTCCCCCA
>WEIV01007726.1:0-12268 GCA_013390005.1 Calyptomena viridis
GTCCATGGAGCTCCCACAACAACCGAGCTCACAGGCCACACACCCAGGGACCGGATTGGCCCTGAGGGGACCTGACAAAAGCAGCTGAGCCTGGCCCAGCCCCTAGGGGGGACTGGCAGGAGGAGCTGAGCCCAGCCTGGCCGATGCCCACTGACATTTGTGTTGGGAATGTAAAAAATACTCCCAAATAGGGATCTGACCCATGACAATAGGTCCCTTCCAACTCAGTATATTCTATGAATTAGGAAGATACTACAACTGGGCACTGAATTGGGAAGATCTAGAGGGAAGAAAAAGAATTAGGAGCTCCCAAGAGAGAAAAAAAAGATAAGGACTCTTAAGGATGTAGGCTGGGTCTCACATATCCTCATATAAGGATATGTAACTGGGCAAAAAAGTTGGAAATAGAAGTGGAGGGAGGATTAGAAAGCAAGGACAAGAGACAAGATACACAGGTATGTCATAGTGCTCTCAGGAGCTGCTTCTGGTGTTCCCCATTGGGGTGTCTCTGTACAGTCCCTTCATGTTCTCTTTGATCTTTCTTGGTGTCTCTATCCAGCTGGGATTATTCAGTTAATAGGCAGGTTTTTCTTCTAAGCAGATAATACTCTAGATAGGTCATCTTTCTCCATTTTAGTCAGGCAATTTTACATTTGATAACGTTGTTAAACAGGCTATTCTCACAAGGAAGGTGTCTCTGTCCATGGCAGGGAGTTTGGAACTAAATGATCTTTAAGAACCCCTCCATCCCAAACCATTCTATAATTATATAATTCTATGGTATAAAAATAAACAATGTTGCATAAGAGAAAATGCTTTGATATTTGGGCACAAAACCTCAACTGGATATGCAACATTACTGAATACTTTTGAAAAGCAGAGTTTGTAGCATTTGTAACTTTTTAACAATAGATGAAAGGAAATAAAGATTTATTGCCTCATTTTTCTTTTGTCTTTGTGTAGTGTGCTGGTTTTGGCAGGAATAGAGTTCATTTTCTTCATAGGAGCTAGTATGAGACCACATTTTGGATTTGTGCTGGAAATAGTGTTGATTACAGTGTGATGTTTCCATTACACTGAGCAGCACTTACACAGAATCAAGGCCTTTTCTGCTCCTACCCCAACCCCACAAGTGAGAAGACTAGGGGTACACAAGGAGATGTGAGGAGTCACAGTGGAACAGCTGACCCCAGCTGACCCAAGGGACATTCCATACCATATGGCATCATGCTCAGCATAAAAAGCTGGGGAAAGAAGAGGGAAGGGTGACACACATTTGGAGTGATGGCATTCATCTTCCCAAGTCGCCATTATGCAGGATGGAGCTTTGCTTTCCTAGGGATGATGCAACACCTGCCTGCTCATGTGAAGTAAGGACTGAACTCCTTTTCTTTTGTTTGTATGTGCAGCTTTTGCTTTACCTATTAAGCTATCTTTATCTCAACCTATGAGTTTTCTCATTTTTATCCTTTTGATCCACTCTCCCATCCCACTGGTGGAATGAATGAATGAATGAATGAATGAATGAACGAACGAACGAACGAACGAATGTGTGGTGTTTAGGTGCCTGCCAAGTTAAAGCATGATGTGTAGTCTTATAGGAAAACCTGAATAGAAGCATTTAGTTACGGCCCGCAAACAGCTGGTAGAGGTGCTTCTCTCTGTTTAGTACTCAAGGAGGGCTTATGAAAAAAATTACACATGTGATTCATTCTGTCCTTCCTGAGATCATAATTCTGTTCTTGAGAGGCTAGATGACCCTACAATTTACCTTCTTGATCTCTTCTTTGTCTCATTTAGGTGTAGTTTGCATTAAATTAGTGCAAGACAAAGCATTTCCATGACTACGTATTTTTCAAACATTGACTTACACAATCAATATTAATTATTAACTGGAAGCTCTTGTGCACAAAACCTTCATATTCCATGCATGTAGACATTATCAGTGGAAAAGTAGCTAGCTAGAAGTGGAAGTGGCCAGGCAGGGATTGACCCTCTTGAGGGACAAGAGGCCTTGCAGAGTGATCTAGATAAGCCCTGCAAGGATCAGAAAGTTGGACTTGAAGATCCTTAAGAGTCCCTTCCAACTCAATATATTTCTGTCATTCTAAGTCCAAATGCTGGATCCTAGGATGAAGTAACACCAGGCACAAGTATCAATGGGGGGAGGAGTGGCTGGAGAGCAGACCTGCAGGAAGGGATCTGGGAGTTCTGGTCAGCAGCAGCTCAGTGTGAGTCAGCTGCGTGTGTCCCTGCAGCCCAGAGCCCAAACCCCACCCTGGTGAGCATCACACCATCGCCAGCCAGCCAAGAGAGGTGGTTATCTCACTGTATTCAGTGTTGGTGCAGCCTCAGCTGGAATGCTTGGTGCAGTGCTGGGCCCCACCATTTAAGAAGGATATGAAGGTCCTTGAATGTGCCCAGAGGAGGGCAACAAAGCTGAAATGTCCTGTGAGGAGTTCCTGAGGACTTTGGACTTCTGTAGTTTGGAGAAAAGGAAGCTGAGGAGTGACCTCATTGCTCTCTATAGCTCCCTGAGGAGGTAAAGGGGAGAGGGAGGCACTGAGCTCTTCTCCCTGGGATTCGGTGATAGGACACAGGGGAATGGTTCAAAAGAGAGGTTTGGATGACATTTGGAGTATTTCTTTACCAAGAGGGTGGTCAAGTACTGGAACAGGCTTCCTAGAAAGGAGGTTGATGCCCCAAGCCTGTCTGCGTTTAAGAGGCATTTGGACAATCTGCTTAATAACACAATTTAACCTTTGGCCAGCCCTGAAGAGGTTGGGTGGTTGGACTGGATTGGTGCTGTAGGTCTCTTCCAACTGAAATTTCTCTTCTATTCTCTTCTATTCTATCCTATTCTGTACAAAATTATAGACTACACAAAAGCCAGGGTTTTATGCTTGGGTTTGTTGATGTTTGGTATTTTGGTCAGAAACAGTTGACCAAATAATAAAAATGGATAAATAAAGGGAGCCAAAACGCCCCATATTTGTAAATGAGCACTTGAAAACAAAACTTGAAAAACCCTGAAGAGGTTGATTTGAACATCTGGAGCAAAAGAATTTTAAGTATTCGCACATGAAAAAATAAAAATCCTTTTTCCTTCTCTCTTGTGAGCTTTGAGGGCAATTTTTTTTGTTTTGTGGACTCCTTACTTTTTATTTGCTTATGTATATTTCCATTACGGTATAATTCATTCAGATTAAGAAATAAACAGAAAACACCAACAACAATAACGAAACAACTCCAATTGGGGGGGGGGGGGGGGGGGTGGGAAGGAAAAAACCCCAAACAACACACACTTCACCAGATTCTTGTGCTGCTGTTCTCTCTGAAAATCTTATTTATTTTTTAGTGACCTCTAGTCTATTGTGAGAAAATATGGAAGAAAGTAAATGCCCTGAATGGAGACAAGACTGAAAAGGACCAGATAAAAGTTGAATATGGCTGCTCATCCGTAGGTGGTATTTTCCTGAAAGAATACGTTTTCTTGATACAAAAAGCTGTAAGCAAGAAGTCATTAAAATACTCCTAAATATTGATGTGAGGAAATACAGCAGCAAGGGGATTAGTATATTGTCTTTAAAGAATAAGTTTACAGCAAGGAGGCAACGATGACTCACACATCCGTGCTGTCCTCAATGAGTTTAGCACTGTAATCAACAGTATATACATTTGTCTCTTTTCTATCAGGTAAATCAGAGAAGGTTTAGTCATATTTTCCATTCAGCCCTCATATCATAAGATCAGTGTGTCCCGCAGTTACTTTAGATTCAGCAGTATTGCTTTTCAGTTCATACTGAAGTAATTTTCCAGTGACTGCATTCTGGGAACAGATTTTCTGCCTTATTTGAGTTTCTGTGTGTAACTTCTAATTAAAATGTACAGAGTGGTTGACTAAATCTTACATTCCCTTATTATCACTGCATTATTGTTAATAGATGAATACAAATAATAGTATTGTGTGTTTTAATCTTAATTTCCTAAGGAATTTTATTTGGATGAATTTTCAGGTTTTCGTTCAGTCTTAAAAGCTTTTGGTCCCTTTCTAAACTTGACTTGACAGAATGGTAGAGCTATCAAAGGTAAGCAGCTGCTTCAAGTGTTGTGAAACTTGGGAAGGGGTGAGAAGAGAGGGACCAACAGCAGAGCCAGAATGTGCCTCTCCATGGCAGAGGTACTCGCAGGCACTGGGCAGTTGTGTGTGCAGTTGGGTCTGAAGAACACAGGAAGGACCAACAACCTAATATCCTCCTTTCCTGCTGGCCAAGGGTGACAGAAAGGACTGACAGCGCTAACGCGGCAATGGGCGAAGGCACTGCAGGCTGGTGGTGAGGGTGCCGTCTGATGGGACAAGCAAGGAATGCAACAGGATAACTATGCAATATTTTGGGGGATGGGATGCATTTCTGCAGGAAAATAGGCTTTGGTTGATCTCTCACTTAAAGGACAAACAGGTTCAAAAACTTCTCTTTAAAAGGGAATAAGAAATTACATTTTTTAAAACGAAATCATGGAAAAGCTATGCAAACCTCTGTGGTTTTCCTCGGTTTTTACTGATTAGGCTTCTTTCTCCAATCAAAATAGAAACCTAAATAGGAATTTGAATTTCCACAAGTTAACTAATATGTCTTTTTTCTTGGAAAATGGTTCCTAACCCTTTCTAACCCTCTGAATTTTCTTTCTTTGTTTTTCTTTTTTTTTTTTTTTTAAACGGACTTTAGGTCCATTTAGTTTGTTATCATTTCATTGGTGGTTTTCTGATGAAAAATTACTACAGAATGCCTGCTTTACCTGCCATATCTATTATGACCAGGTAGCAGGGTGTAATTTCTGCCCCCAAGTTGACTTAAAAGCTTGGAGGTTATTAAAATATTTACAGGTCCTGATTGGTCCACCACTCAGTATTGAACTTCATGCAGAGGCTTCCTTGCCAACAGTGTAAATATTTTAATATTGTAAATATTAAATTTTACTCGTTGTCTGTACTGAGATATAGTCAGCAGGATTGTTTGGATCCAGGTCAGAGCTTGTTGAGGTGTATTAGCTATCACATTAAATCACATTACCAGCATAAATATAATGTTTTTATGCTGCAAGGTACAAAGTAGGAATCAAATAATACCTTGAATGTTTTGGTACATCAGGTACTACTATACTGTTTCGTGACAATAGGGCAAATAAATCCTTTTCAAACAATGAATGCTTAAAATTAAGGATCTAGAATAGTATTTAGAAGACTTGTTTCTGCTCTTGAATTTGCTGCAGCTTCTACATTTGATCCTTGTGCAAGATAATTAGGGCTTTTTGTGTTTAATTCACTGTCTGTGAAGGGGTGATAGTGTTATATTTGTCTAGTAGCAGGTAAAAGCATTCATGTTTGTAATGAATTGAAATACCATGGTAATAAAAGACAGTGGGGGGTTAGCAAATGGGTAGAGCTGCTTTGCTCCCAAAGCATCTTGTAATTACCCCTGGTTTTGCTGGAAATACAGCAATTTTTCTTCTCTGCCAGGGTATTAATATGAATGTGCTTCTGGCCACAATCTTACCGTAAATAAATAGAGTCATTTGTAGTCTAGTTCTTGCTTCAGACAGGACAGACTTCAAAGCCAGACCTTGCTGAGGAGTTTATCAAGGTGTATTTTGAAAATCTCTAAGACTGAGATTCTTCATTTTCTCTGGGCAGCCTGTGCCAGTGCTCAGACACTCTTGTGTAAGTAAATTATTCCTGCTGACTGTTTGGAATTTTCCTTTTTCAGTGTAAGCATTGTCTCCACTCTTTTCTTCATGTATATCTGAGAAAAGTCTGACTCCATTTTCTCTTTAACACCTATTTGAGTAGAAGAACACAGCAATTAGATCCTCTCAAGGCTTCTCTTCTTTTCTAAAAGCCATTTAGGCTTTTAGAAAAATTTGGATGAGGAGGTGGTTTTAGGTTTCATATTTTTTTATCTCTGATGAAATAAGCTGTGTTGAAACTGAACAGCAATTTAAAATTAGCTGCAAACATTATTTTTTTTTTTTTTTACAAATTCTGGAAAGAAGTATCCCCATTGTGAATCTCTATTTTTAAAAATTAATGTGTCTTAATTTCGCTCACAGAAGAATCACACCACTTCCTCAGAGTCCAACTTAGTACTTGAGGTAGTTACATTAGCATTGGATTTTTATATTCAAGAATCAAATAAATAAGAATATTCTACTCAGTGTTAAATAATCTCAAGAAAGGCAATGGCAAGCTGATAGTCAGCAAAGCGACATCAGTGAAGGCTTACACTAAGCTGCCCTGCCCTGTGGAGCTTAGAGAATAGGCAGACTATGCCAAAACCCTGTTACCTCTTTCTCCTCTTCTTAGGTGGCAGAAGAGGCACAGAGGAGGGACACAAGATCTCATGAATTTGTGGACAATTTTACAATAGACCTTGAAAACTTATTTCAAAAATCTTTCACCCCAAAGTCATGTTTTTAAGAGGTAGGTAGTTACTGTTGTGTTTTGTCTCCATTGAGTCTGTGTTCATTAATGCTTGTTAAACAATGTTTTGCATATGTTTAACAAAATTTAATTATTTTGTTATTTTGCATGTGTTTAACAATGTTTAACAATTGGAGATAGGTGTGAAACCCTTAAAGTTACAGCAGACCTTAATTTAGTGAGAAGAATGCCTACTATCTCTTTAATAAACTAGAAGAAAAATTACTTTTGAAGAGAAAGACTCAAAAAACTCTTCAGGAGTACTGGAGAAAGACTTCTCATTGAGATGATATGCTCCACAGCTAAGATCTTCCTGATAATGTGGGAACAGGTTAACTTGACTGCACCAGCTGCCTGGCTGATTAGGGCAAAAAAGTTGTGAGAATCCTAATCAGACAGGCATTTGGTGCAGCCAAGTGAACTTGTTCCCACAATGATGCAGCTTAAAATGGAAAAAGATTACACAGATTATGAATCACCTTAAGAAAAGGTCTGCAATTTTTTTGATGAATAGGGAAAATAGGACAGCCACCTTTTTGCCATAAGAAAATTAAATGGGTTTTTAATTGCCTTTCTTCAGGCGTGACATTGTACAGTAGTTTTAAATAAATCATTTCAACGTTTTCCTATCCTTTTAATGTTAGTGTAGCTTAAACTGAATGGCCTTAAAAGATCATTGGCTAACTTCAAGCTATTTCCATCTAGGAACAATGTAGCTGACAGCTGCAGTTCTAGACTGCAGTTCTAGGAATGCTTACAGGGCAGTAAGGATGGACCAAATGATTTGAGATGGCTGTGGATAATATTTCCATATGGGCATCACTTATAGTACAATGACAATAATCTTAACTTACGAAAGCCCACTACTATTAGAGCAGCTATTGATTCACACATAGCACAACCTATGAAGGTGTTCTGTGCTTCTGTATACATATCACAAATGCAAATGTGTTACAAATAATGTCTCCTTTTCACTTCTTGGCAAACAAAACATTCCTAAAGAAAGAGTGCATCATCATGGAGAAGTTGATGTGGTATTTTGTCATTATGGTTGCGTGCCTATCTAAGTGGTAGAACATTTTAGAGAGACAAGACTGCCTCAGCCATTTTTGGTGACTGTCAATAACAAAGATGACACACTGAGGAACTTTGTGTTTGGACATTACATCTGACTGTTGAAATCAGGAACTGAGGCCAAGCATTCTATTCAAATTCTGAATCATGTTGATTGTGACATTAGATTTCTTTAATCCTTGAAGTCTATGATAAAAGCTGTGTAAGTAACAGGTAACTTCTGAAATGATAGCCAAGTTCTAGACTGTACAGTCAATCTTATGTGATACATGACCAAAGTCCCATTTCAAGTCTGCAACTCTGGAAAGCTCTATTCAAAACAGACTTCTGTGCTCAGTTGGAAAAGTGATCAAAGACTTTTTTGAGGTAGCAGTTTAGTCATCTGGGCTTTTGGTTTATTTGAAGCATCAAGACTTTGTTCAAAACACAAATACACAAAAGAGGCAATATTTCCCTCGTTTGGAGAGTTCTAGGCAGGCACTGCCTATAACCATCTACTTAGTATAACCATCTACTTTGTTCAGGGAAATTATGATTGCCTTTCTTCATCTACAGCAAGAGAGTGTGCACTATGGCCACTTGAGAATTGCACAGCACTGCTTAGTGATTATCAAGTATTTGCTGATTGCTTTTGCTAATGGCTTTGCTTTTGGTGCTGTTTTTTATGTCATGTCACTTCACACGCAGGATTTTGAAGTGTTTTGCTGAACAGGAGAACAATGTTAAATAAAACCTGTCCTAGAATTGTTTGTGAATGTACGGGGTGTAAGCTAGAGAAGAGATACAGGCACTACATCTCTGCCATCATCATCACAGACAGAACGACAGAAAAATTACAAAAAAAGACATAGAGCTTAGAATTATGTAGTTCTTCAAAGAACAAATAATTACTTGGCTCTTATCATGTTTCTTCTTGCTATTTGATATCATGTTATTAATACTTTCTGAGTTAGTTTTCATTTTTGAATGTTATCTTCCTGCACTACAAGTAATTCTCCAGTAAGCACTCACAGTTATTGCTCATGTACTTAAGGCTGATTTTTATTTACGTAAAATCCATAGTTTCTGTCTGCTTTAAGGGATGTTCTTTGAAACTGAGTTAAGTATAGATCATGTATAGAACTAATAGTTTCATTTACTTTTGCATATGATGGCAAATATTTTACATACAGCTTCTTATAATGTCTTCATATTTTTTTGTTTGTTTGTTTTATTTCTCAAAAATTTTGTTCTGTTTCATCATGATTTAAGATATTTCTGTCAGGACAGTTTCTTCACAGAAATCACCCCTGTTCTAAAACATCCTGGAATATTTTTCATTAAAACAGCTGGCCACATATGCGGGCCTCTTCAGAACTGATGGAGTTCATCCTATGTGTTTGAAGGATTTAGCCCAAATCACTCTAAGGACTTATCAGCTGCCTGATAATTATCAGCATTTGATATTATAGGATACCAAGAATTTAATGAGGCTCTGCTCTGTCCACATTGTACTGGGTCTGGAAGAGATGGAGTCAATTTTCTTCATACCGGCCATATTGTGTCCACATATTTGTGTCCAAAACAGTGCTGTCAAAAGACTGGTGTTTCAGCAGTTGCTGAGCAGTGTTTGCACAGCATCAAGGCTTCCTCTGTTTCTTACACTGTGAGTAGGCTGGGGTGCTGAGCTTAGGAAAGAGTCTGGGAGGAGACACAGACAGGACAGCTGACTCCAACTGACCAAAGGGATAATCTATACCACATAACGTTCTGCTTAGACATATGTGTGTGTGTGTTTTTCCAAACTAGCCGCTAATCACAGTGTGTCTGGGCATTGACGTGCCAATGAGAGATGGTGAGTAATTACTTTTGCAGTTCTTGTTTTCTTCTTTTTACTTCACTTATTAAACTGTTTTATTTAAACCCTCGATTTATTATTTTCTCCCCAGTCCCACTGGTGGGGTGCAAGCAAGCAACTGGGTGGCAGCTTAGCTGCTGGCAGGAGTCAACCCACTGTGTACTTACATTTCTAACTGCTGTACAAGTCTGTTATCCCTCATACTGCAAGTTACAGACACTAATAAATGTGTCATTGCTTGATCCTCTTGTGCAGACTTTCTGTTATTCTCAAAGAGAACACAGTTTTGAGTCTGAGGAAATGTGCCATAAAAGGACTAGCATTTTAATGGAAGGTATTAGAATATGATATTTTACTGAAATTAATTTATATTCGAGAATAAAGGTGAAGAAAACCATATTGGCAAATGGAAGATCTTAGGAATGCCTTAGAAACTCTTTATAGTCCATTCAGATGTTTTGGCAAAGAGCCTTCTGCAATGCTTTTATTCAAGCAAGTACAGGCCTTCATTTTTCCAAAACGACCCTTTAGGGAACTTTTGGAGGAGTCCAGTGGACACATATACATTTCAGTGGTACTTCAATGGGCTTTGTTCTCACCACCCAGATGTACAGAATAAGGTTGTATAAACATTGCTAGTCACACACCCCTAAAACAGTGCTGCTCCTGCTCCTTGGTGTTGGTACTGCTTTGAGTGTGAGCCAACTCTGGCTACTGTTAAGACCTGTATTGGTCCTTTGGTTCTTGAGCCAAGTACCTTAGGCATGATCTCTTTTTCAACAGCTGCATACACCCTACCTGCCCAACTGCAGGTTGCCAGTCATGATTTAAAAAGACTGAGAGGATCTAATAAGAATAATAATAAGCAAAGCACAAAAACAGAGGAACCTGATATGGAGGAGCTGGTGTCTGCTGGTAGGTCAGGAATTAGAGCATTCACCTGGAGATCCATCTTCCAGTTGCATCATTTCTCAAAGGACATCCTTCTGTATCCACAATCTCCTTGGGAGATGTTTTAATGGCCAACATTTTATTCTGGGGAAGAAGAGTGCCACCAATTTCTTTGAATGAACCTGATCCACTTTCTATAAAGCAGCATCTCTGGAATAAGTACTGGGGTCTGTATGTCCAGTCTCATAAGTGAATACCGTAACAAATAAGTTTATAATTTTTTCTCCTTCTTACATTTATTTAATTAATGAACACTCAAGTTTGACATTTCAAGTAGAAGCGCTTAGTGTGAGACTGAAAGTACTGCCCTCTTATGCCAGTGTAGCTATCAGATCTGGGAAGGAAATATTTTTAGAGAGAGATATAGATATATTCAAATCCTCTCAGAAAAATCCCCAAACAAAACAAACTTTGCTTTTGCTGTTTCATCATTAAATATTAGCTGTTGAACTGAATAACAGATTTCATTTCCTCCAGAATGCCTGTAAACACAAAACCAATTTTCTTTTTCTGCCAAATATAATTAAAAATTGTGGATCATTCTTGGAGAAGAGAAGCCACAGTAGTTTGCAAAAATAGATTCACAGGAATTAATTTTAATAGTTTTTGTCTTGCTGTTACTGAATGCATGTGGAGAAAGTACTGAGTATAATTCATTTTATGTAGACCAAGAGTAAAAGTCTCTGAAGCTAATTATACAGGGAAAGTTTTTGTGCCAAAGGAAATGACTTATTTGCATAGTGTTAACAGCCATATTTAGAGCAGTGGAATTGGAATTGAATTACTTATTTGCACTTCTGCAAATTGAGGAAGGTTTCTAGGTTAATCTCAGGATGATAGGAATATTCTGGTCAGGAGTCACTTTGGGAAGTCATCCAGTCTAACTTATTTTCAAAAAAAAGGGAGGCTGTGAGGTTGGACCAGTTATTTAAGACTTTGCCCAGACTGGCCTTGAAAATATCCAAGGATGAAGACTGCACAACTTCTCCAGGCAACTTGATCCACGGCTTGATGGTCTTCATGGTGGAAAAGTGTCTTCTTCTATCCAGTCTCAATATCTGTTGTTTCAACTCATGCACCTTGTGTCATCCTGCTGACACACACCACTGTGGAAAGCCTGCTTCCATCTTCTTGATGACATCCCTGCTAGTTTCAGAAGGCTGGTATTAGCTGTATGTCCCACCCCAGGCCTTCTTCTCTCCAGATTGACAAGCTCTGTTCCCTCAGTCTCTCCTCCCAAGGTAAGTGCTCCAGTCCCTTGAGTGACCTGGTGGCCCTCTTTTCCCTTCCTTAATTTTTTTTTGTAACTTAAAACCTATGGGCTGTATCCTAATAAGCTTTATGCTGGATTGCTTTGTGTTGGGTGCCTTTGTGGAACGCTTATTCCTTGGTTGTATGTTACCCCTGAAATCTTTTGGCAAAATGTTTTATCTTCTCACTAAATTAAAAAGAAATCTCTTGGGAAAGTGTGTCACTGTTTTCCTTGTACATGAATTTGAGGTAATAATGAACTAAGGCTTTGCAAAAGTTTGGTTAAGTGAAATCTTTTGAAGCCTTAATTATAAGTCATATTCCTAGTTAAGCTTGTGACTTCAAAACTGAGGTGTTACACTGTTTCCTTCACCTTGCCTTTGCCTTCTTCCCAAGGGCACCTGCAGTATCTGTAGCATCTCACTAAGGTTCTCCTAAGGTTTAACCAGTCTTGCTAAGTCAGACAAACAGTACAAACAGCAGTGGTAGAGTTGGGACAGATGTAAAAGGCTCTGAATTGGCTTCTAAACAACACTTAGAGCAAAGAGGACGAATTGGAGCTGCATTTAATTCAGTATGCAGAGACACTCTGGGTGGGTAGTTGTCATGGTTTGACTCTGGCTAAAAGCCAAGAGCCCACACATAGATCTAAAATTTCTCAGACAAGGAAAAAAAAA
>WEIV01007726.1:12325-38534 GCA_013390005.1 Calyptomena viridis
CTCCCAAGAAATGCTGCTCTGCTACTCAGCATGGGTCTCTTCTTCCCACGATCCACAGGACTCTATCAGGCCCCTCTGCTCCAGCAAATGTCCCACAGGATCACAGCCTCTCTCCTCCAGCACTTCTGCTCCGCGTAGAAATCTTCCAATCTTTCCACGGATGTGCTACGAATCTTTGCTCCTATGATCCCCCACAGTTTTCCTGGGGCCCTATTCCAGTGTTTAAGGCATCTTCTCTTTCTCCTCTCTCCGACCTTGGTGTTAATCAAACTTCCCACCCTCCTTTCTCTTAAGCCGCCATGATGTTCTGCCCAGCTTATTTTTTTTCTTCCCCTTCTTAAATAAGTTATCACAGAGGCGTTGTTGCCTGACCTTGGGCTAGCTTAGAGCAGAGAAAAACTCCAGCAGCTTCTTAAAGAAGCCTCTCTCCTAGCCCCCCCAGCTAATAAAAAACTCTGGCTACTTAAAACCACAACAGTAGTACAAATCCGTGCATAATGCAGAACCCAGGAAAAGTCAAAATGTGGTGAATTTGGCCAGGGCTAAAGGTTTGCCTTTGCAATGGCTGGAAGAAGGCAGAGAAAACCTGTTTTTGACAGGTATAAGGAAAGATTGAAGGTCATGGGTGTTCATGCAGGAAGTGCAGTTATTTGGCCACTGCCACACAGTCATGGATGGCCTCCCTATCACCAGCCCAGATACCTGGGAAGAGAATAAAGGAATAAAGAAAACATGTAGTGATAAATGCCCCAAATACTTTTCCAGCATCAATGATTTACGGTTTAGAAACTCCCCAGTGCAGAAGTGACTTTTATGTATTTTACCAGTCTGTGGTGTGTCTCTTTTACAGCACTTCCTCTCCCTTCAGAGCCATGCAGTTAGTCCTCATTAATAGCTAGCAAGGAGTTTTATAGTTTAACACTGTAAAGAACCTCCACCTTTGGTTTATTTGAACCTGCTGTTTACTAGCTTTATTTGATGCCTCCTAGGTTTTTTTTTTTTTGGTAGAATCAGTGGCCTGCATCTTCTCTCTCCCTGAGCAGTTTTGATTTCTTAGGCTTTTTATGTACATTTTCCATTACCTCAGTCATGGCTATCCTAAGTCATTGTCTAGTTATTCCCATACAGAGGCTTCTATACCTTTTATCTTCACTGTTGACCTTGTCCATATGTTTTCAAATCCTGCTATACCCTTTTTGGAGTGAAGGTATATAGAAGATGAAGTTGGCAAGAAATAGTTTTAGAACTGCATGGCAGTGGCATACCAGTATCTTTTATTCCCTATTCTTTCTCTAATAATTTACCAGCACTCACTGTGGATTTTGGCCATCACTGAGCACTGATGAGATGTTTCCAGGGATCTATTCATTTTCATGAAACAGACAACTCTATCTATCATATACATCCCAAAGAAACATTAAAAGTTGTTACTTTGAAGGAACTGTTGCATGTTAATGGCATATCTTTAGACAAATCTAGATAATTCCCAGGAAAAAAAATTCTGTGTGATTTTATATCTTTTGTTTGTTGAAAAAAAAGCTGCAGGGTTTTAACCAGACATTATGGAAAATTTTTTATAACAAAACTTTCAGATTAGGAAAGTCAGGAATCTTATACATTTTGGGTCAAGAAATGTTGTGAGGAAGACAGATGACCCAGAAATCCTAAAGATCATTTTTACCTGATTACATGAAATTGTGTAATTTAAAATGGGCAGAAGTTGAATCACATTTTCTGAGTACATTTGAGAGAATCTTAACAGCAAATAAATTGAATTGTAGGGAATTTTCTGTTTGGGCTTCGTGTTTGTTTGGTTTTAGTAATTTGATCTTCAGTTTTGTTCCAGGACAATTCCATTATTTTTCCATGTCTTTTAATCTACTGGTTTAAATATATGTCAGCTCTATGAAAGGAGGCAAGAACATGGGCTTTGAAGTCTAACATGGAGTATGAGTGTTTAATTGCTTCTATGAGTTTAGTCATTGAGTCTGTCTGATTCTTTTAATTATGAAACAGAGAAAAAATGAAAGTGAGCAAAACCTTTTCTACCAGCAGTAATTTGATGAGTTTTCTCACTGATCGTTCTTGAACAATTTGTTTTTTGATTGATTCTTGAACGATTCATTCTTGAACGATTTTTGTTTTTTTTTCCCAAAACTGGGAAATAAACAACAGAATATGCTTTCAAAACTTCATTTAGAAACTGGGAAAAAGGAAAAAAGGAAATAGGAAAATTGCCTTTAAAACTTTGGAAAAAAAAAGAAAGTTTTGGGAAAAAAATTTGGGAAAACTGCTTGGTGACATAATTTTCTCATCCACTCTCCTTTGAATTTGTACAAAATTTCTGCTTGGTCTACTCAAATTTGAAAAAAAAAGGTTTATAAAAAATTCTAAGTTACTAGTAACTTAGAACTAGTTGTATGTAATGATAAACGTTGTATTTTTAGCCTTGAAAAGAATGGTGAGGAATATTAATCTTCACTTAATGGTATATTATATTCCTCAGTTGGCCACCTGTTTACATGAATGAGATTATCAATATCATCTTATCAATATGTGGGTATTATACTACCCACATATCCTGCATGGACTCAACAAACATGTTTGTTCTGCATTCAGTGAGTCAACTCAAGAAAGGAGAGACCCTGTTTTCCATAATGAGATAAAATTCTAGAATCCCAAGAACCTTCTGAAAGGCACATCACATCTACAGCATGATTTTTCTCTTCAGCCATTACACCTATGACAACACAATGCCAACATTTCACTGAAGATCAATTGTCATAAACTCATAGAAGGGCCTAGTGAAACCCATCCTGCAGAGAGCATGCCGGTGCAAAGGAATTGGAAGATGCAATTCCCAAGATCTCTACCTTTGTCCAGTGACTGTGGAAGGTATAAGGATGGCAGCTCCAGGTAATGAAGCAAAAATGGGGGGAAATATAGGGTGGTTATTCCAACTTCTACTATCTTCTTCTTTTGCTCTTGTTGTGGTTTTAAGTAGCCAGAGTTTTTTATTAGCTGGGGGGGCTAGGAGAGAGGCTTCTTTAAGAAGCTGCTAGAGTTTTTCTCTGCTCTAAGCTAGCCAAGGTCAGGCAACAACTCCTCTGTGATAACATATTTAAGAAGGAGTAGAGAAAAAAAAAAGCTGCGCAGAACATCATGGCTGCTTAAGAGACAGGAGGGTGAGGAGTTTGATTAACACCAAGGTCAGAGAAAGGAGAAAGAAAAGATGCCTTAAACACTGGAATAGGGCCCCAGCAATCTGTGAGGAATCATAGGGGCGAAGATTCTTCAGCCTGTGAACCCGTGGAAAGACTGGGAGATTTTTCCACGCTGGAACAGAGACATGCCGGAAAAGAGAGGCTGTGATCCTGTGTTTGGAGCAGAGGGGCCTGGTGGAGTCCTGTGGGCCGTGAGAAGAGATGCTGGAGCAGCAGAGCAGCATTTCTTGGGACGACTGGTGGCCCGTGAGAAGCACTGAAGCACTGAGGCAGCTGAGCAGCCGGCACCTGAAATGACTGCACCTATGGTAAAGTGACTTACGTGACGACAGTACCTGAAAAAACTGTTGTTAGTAACAAATCCACTAAGAAGCAGTTTGCAACAGACTGTTTCCATGGAGAAGACCCCACGAAGAAAGCTGGGGTGGGACTCTCTCTTCTGAACAGCAGCAAAGAAAACCTCTGATTGTAACCCCCCCCACACACACCTGCCTTCCCGAGCTGTTGGGGGAAGGTGAAGGATCTTAAAAGGGAGGGGTGGGGGGAGAAAGGTGTCTGTAACAACTATCAAACTGCTCACTCTTAAACTCTTAAGCTCTGATTTTAGTAGTAGTTGTAGTTGTAGTAGTAGTAAATTCTTAACATTCTAAGTTAGAGCCTGTTTTGCTTGTGTGAAGTAGTTAATAAACAGTTGCTTGTAATCCTTATCACAAAAGTCAGGGGTTTTTTTCTTGTCTGAGAAATTTTAGATCTATGTGTGGGCTCTTGGCTTTTAGCCAGAGTCAAACCATGACAGCTCTGTGAAAGGAATAATCTGGGCACAATAAAAAATCATCATTCCTCATTTTCATACTTTAGCGCTTTTTTTTGTGGTTGTCTCTTTTTGTCCTATTCCAATAATTTTTCCCTTTGTGCTTCCTGTGGATTATTATTATTGCTATTTCTATTGTAGCAATGCCCAGAAGCCAACAGAGATCAGAATCTTGATACATTTTGAACTGTACATACAAGTGGCAGAAGCAACTCCTATTTCTAAGCATTCTTATCCCAAAGGGACATAGTTAACAAACTGACAAGGGAAAAATTATTGTGGTTTGGTCTTCTCAGAGTTACACAGCTGGGTAGTGGAAGAAGCAGGAATAGATCAGAAGGTGGTGGCTGCTATAGACATGGCAGCACAACAGAACAGCAGTGAGTCTAGCAGGGGGCCACTGAGATGGCTGAGGGGGCTGGAGAACGTGACACACAGTGAGAATCTGGGTATTTGATTGTTTAGCCACAAAAGAGACTCAGGGAATCCAGTTATTGTGTTCTTCTGCTAAAAGGGGTATTGTAGAGAAAAAAGATTCAGACTATTCTCAGAGGTGCATGAAGAAAGGAGCAAAGACAATACTCACAGACTGGAAGAAGGAAAATTCCAAGTGGATGGAACAGACACAGCAGTGTCTGAACACTGGCACAGGTTGTCCAGAGAGGATGGGGAATGTTTGTCCTTCAAGATTCTCAGAACATGCTTTGATAAGCTCTTGAGCAGCTTGACCTAACTTTGAAGGGGATCCAGCCTACAGCAGGAGCTGGACTGCAGATGTCTATAATTCCCTTCAGTTCTGCATCCCTCTATGATTCTGTATATTCACTATAGTATTTTGGCCACAGGCACTTTTATTAAACACAATACTAGAAAAACTAAATCTGGCAAGGTAAGAAATCATCTGTGTTTCAAGCAAGGAAACAGGTTAGAAGAGAAGACAGTTCTGAAGAAAAGCAACTGTACACATTTGCTCATGGTCTAGTAGTTACTTAGTGATTTTGTGTTCATATAGAGATATTTCTACAGCCAAACCCACATCCATTTTATTGTCTCGTATAAATATGAATCTGTGCCATCACATTGTCTTATGGGTTATAATAAGCCCATCTGACTATCACTGAACTGAGCCTCTGGTTACATAGATAAATCAAGTCATGGACACTACTGATAAATAGGACACGAGCACTGAAGCAATTGCTGGTGTCACTCTCTACTACAATAAACATTTTTCTAAGATAGTAGTGATTCTCTTTCTATTGTGCTTTATGGTGAAGCTTACTTTTTTTTGTCACTGCATTTCATACAAGCAGCATCTGTAAACGCTCTTTTATTGCAGAATTGGCAAAATCTGATAATGAATGCTCAGGAGCTGGAGATGAAGGAAAATGAAACCAGAATTCTCTCAATTAAAGGAGAGAAACCTTAAATATCAATTTGACATTGAGTAAAAAAAGTCTCACTGTCTTTATTCTTCAGTGTTAGTTAATTCATTTTTGGAGAACAGTCAGAAGCCCTTAAGGAAGTGTTGACTTAGTCACTACAGTGTACATTTTCTCTACAACGTCCATTAAATAAGACATACTAATGTGATATATTTGGATCTGCTTTGAATAGATATCCATTTATATATGCAGATCATTAGCAGCTATTATCCCCACAAGAATGCCACAAAAGGTTTTTGTTTATTTGTTTTAGTAGGGATTGATATATTAAAATATACATGTTAGTTTCCTTTAAATATACTTGTTAGTTTTCTGGATGCCTGGGAGAAGTTCCATAGAAATAGACAAGACCTTACATTTTAGTAGACAAAGTGCACAGTCAGCGCAGGAAGTCAGCAACAGTGACCAAAGAATCCTTAAAAAAGGTCAGCCATTCCTCAATTTCTTTAACTAAATAGTTTACCATAAAACAACTTGCTTAATGTAGAACATTTAGCAGTTTTACCTTCCCTGTTATTATATGGGTTACTGGCTTTTAAATTTCAGACAATGCTGATTTCAGTAAATTTTGCATCCCATCCTAGATCTCTGTAGGAAAAAGCTATTTTAAACATGTGTGGCAGAGCAGACTATATATTCATATCTTTCAACTTCTGCTTTATTTTTAGTCATCAAACAAAAGGGAAAGGGAGACACCTAGGCTATCTTGAAAGCTCTTGCATTTTAGATTGTGTTTGCATGCTTCATATATTTGCATACAAATTGGTCCTCAGAAAATGTTCCATGGAATTACAAGATTAACTATAAGTAATTATTCTCAATATAACAGAATATATCTGTCTGTCTTTAATTATTTATTCTGTAGAGGAAGAGGGTGTCTTAACACATTTTTCCCCAGAGTGAAATGTTTCTCTTTTTTTGGCTTATGTCTTTAAAATACAATAATATTTTATTGATCTGTGAACTTCCATCAGGCGTTATAATTGAATCAAGTGAAACATTTGGTTCATAATATTAACCTTGGTAGACCTAAGTATTTAGCCAATATCTGGGACTCTACACATTGTTTATGTTGCTTTAGACAGAGAAAATAACAGTGGATGCAGCTTAGCCATTTAACAAAAAAATCTCAAAATGGCACATAATTTGGTTTTCTTGCACTACAAAAGTGCTAATTTGGTTTATTTTCTGACAGCTCTGAAGCTTCAGAGACAGAGTTATGTCTCAGAGACATGCTTTTTTTTTCTGTGCCTGAGGCCATGGTTATTTTTCTGTTCTTCTCTAATAGTTCTTTTCATTGCCTTTTTTCTCTGGTTAATGGGAAATTAGGCTCTGGAAATATGTACCATAAGACCTTAAGCCCAGTTCTGACAAACTTTTCAGGAAGCCCCATTATCTACAGGACAATAGGCAGAGATACCTGAACCTCTTTATTAGCTTCAACCTAACTTTCCACAGTATTTGACAGTTAGATTTACTCATCATTTGAGTCTAACTCAGTCACCCAAAGAACTCATTCTGGTTAGGAGAAGCCTAAGTAGGAATCAGCACCCTTCCTAAGTAGATCTTCTCCCAGGCCACATAGTAGGCTCCAGAAACTAGTATAATCTAAGAGCTGGCATTCTCAGAACCCACTCCAGAAGTGAGAGAACTAACTAATGGCGCACTGAAATCAGGATTTGCAGCTTTTCCTGTTTATCAGCCTTCCTTGAGGAAGAGCTACATTGGCACACTTGTCATGTTAAGGGGATAACGGCAGTTTTATGGGAGGAGTTTATGTACTGTCAATCTACAGAGAACAGCAAATACTCCACTTAGTTAGATTGCTCATCTGATTTCAAATAGCTGCTCTGATAAAAGTTTAAGTATTTTACATCAAGTACTCTTTGAATGAGAAACTGAAATTTTAATCATTTAATAAAAAACTGAAATCCAAGTAATTTTCTTCTGAGGGGAGAGCTTCTCACAGACTAGAGGATCATATTTCATTCTCTTGTAGATTCAGAAAATTCACAGAATAATAGGAAATGTGTTACAACCAACAGTTTGCTGCCTAGGCTACAATCTACCAAAACGATTCTGTTTTCAATTGTATTTAGCATGGCATGAAAGAGTTTGTCTCATTCCTGCTGTTAGTATCATTCTTTTGTTTACTGTCTGTCCTAATAAGAGCTTAATTACATACACAAAATTCAATATATCATAGAATCATAGAATGGTTTGTGTTGGAAGGAGACCTTGAAGATAATCTAGTTCCCCCCCGCCCCTTCCATGGGCAGGGACACCAGGACCCATCCAACCTGGCTTTGAACACTGCCAGAGGTGGGGCATCCGTAACATCCCTGGGCAGCCCGTTTCAGTGTCTCATCACCCTTGCACTAGAGATTCTTTCCTAATGTCTAATCTAAACCTACTCTCTTTCAATTTAAACCCATGCCTCCTTCTCCTGCCACTACACGCTCTTATAAATACTGATGCCCCCTCTTTCCTGTAAGTTCCCTTCAGACGTAACCACGTCTCAGGTCACCAGATGTAGGTGCTGGGTCATCCATGAGGCATAATGACAAGAAGCCTGACTCCATGAAGTGTTCTCACAAAATTTATTTATCTATTAGAGCACTAATTTCTATGCAGAGAAAGCTTAAGCATCTAAGCATTGGCAAAGGCTTTTCTAATCTACATACCTGCAGAGCAAACTCTGCATCCACAGCTTCCCAGGCAAACCGCCTGGAAAGCTCTGGACACAAGACTCTGTCTGGCCAGGCAGAGAGTCTGCTCTCTAAGAAGTCTGCAACATGTCTGCTGCTTCTTCTTGCGCGGTTTCAGAATATATATATCTAACTATATTGTTTACATTAGCTGTCCAATGACCTGGGGATCAAGTTATCCTTGTCCAACCAAGGGGGACAAGGTCATATCCAGTCAGAGCATGACTTTTGCTCATGCTCAGGAGAAATGTGGCCTGCAGCACAGGGCCTCATTCAGGTACTGGAAGGCCACAGTTAGGTCACCCTGAAGCCTTCTCTTTTCCAGGCTGAACAATCACAATTCTTTCAACCTTCCCCCATAGGAGAGGTGCTCCATCCCTTTAGGTGACTCTTCTCTAGACTCACTCCAACAGGTCAATGTCCTTCCTGTGCTGAGGATGCCAGAACTGAATGCAGTACTGCAGGTGAGGTCTCGCCGGAGCAGAGTAGATGGGCAGAATCACCTTGCTTGACCTTCTGGCCACACTGCTGTTGATGCAGCCCAGGATAGAACTGGCCTTCTGAGCTACAAACACACATTGCTGGCTCATATCCAATTTCTCACTCACCAGCACCCCAGCCCAAAATCCTTCTCAGCAAAGCTACTCTCAATCTGTTCATCCTCCAGCCTATATTCATACCACAGGTTATTCTGACCCAGGTGCAGCACCTTGCACTTGGTCTTGTTAAACTGCATGAGATTCACATGTGCCCACTTGAGCCTTCCTGGATGGTATACAGTGTCAATTGCACCACTCAGCTCAGTGCCATCTGCAAACAATGAGGCAAAATTAGGGGAAGGCATTTTAATTACTTCTTTGCAACGTTAGTAAATCTTTGACTAAAGTGGTCATGGAAAACCCTCAGTAAAACTGACAAAGTTACTGTTCCAAGTGTGAAGACAAAAATATGTTTCACGTACATCAGCAGCCATATCTGAGAGTTTGGGGAAAGAGAACAAGAACAAAGCTAGTACAGAGTGATACTGTCCTGTCAAATGCTAGGCAAACCACTTGTAATGGGAAAACAAAACATGCATTTAACTATCCTTCAGTTAAATCACTATAAATAAACAAGTCAAGCCCAAACTGTAACTTCAGTAAAAGAAATAGTAGGAAATACTTTGGATGCAGTGGCAAATTCAGTCTCCCAAACCCAGCACTTCTATTTTGGTAACACATTTCCTCATGTATCTTTTTTTTACATTATAGCTGGCTCAACTCCAGGACTCCAAGGCCTGGGCTTCAATATGACTGGATTCATGGCAATACAATAAGTGTTTTGCAACATGTCACATCCTTTGTGTAAAGCAAAAGGGCACTTAAATCATAGTATCTACCTTTGCATCTGGTCAAAGGAGATAACACTGTTATTTGTTAGACACATGCCATTTGTTATCTATCCAGACTGTTTATGTAGTCGCTTGTGAACAGATGACAAAACTTATCATGGGTGCACTTAAGTCAACAGACAAAATGGATGTCCTCGTGCTAAGTTACTTCTTTGAGGGACTTCCCAAGTCAAAGGTCATATCTGCCTTTTTCATTGTAATGAACTTTGATAGATGATCTTCTGTGGATTTATCTAATTGCTTTTAAGAATATTATATATTTTAGTTATGTATGGCTTCCCAGGACAAGGAATTCTATAGTTTAATTATACTTTGTGTGGAAAAAGTCCTTCATTTGCTTCTGATCTGCAGCTTGGTAATTTCATTTGATGTTTACTATAGGTCTTGTAATATATAGCAAATTATTCCCTATTCACCCTTTTTTAGGGTAGTCATGACTTTATAGACCTTGAAATATTGTCTCCCTCAATTATTTCTTCTCCATATTGAAAGATTCTAAATTCACTTATCTCTGCTTGTATAAAAATTCTGATCTGTATTTGCCTTATTTTCCTGTACACAGAACTCCCACAAAATAGATTCTGGATGGGAAGCTGTACATATTGGAAAAGCAGGAGAGCATTTGTCAAAAATTTACCCTGAATAGGTAGTTTGTTGAACTCATTAAGCAGGGATAAACTCTAGTCCGCCAGGCCTCAGTGAAAATTCTTTTCCTCCTACAAAACTTTTTTCACTGACTTCAGTAGCTGCAATGAATCAGAACATGACCTTAACAGCACTGCCTTTTCTGCTTCACGGCCCCAAGTCAGCCCAACACCTAAATAAGGCACAGATAATGTGGCTGAAGCATAAGGCTGCAACTGAAAAGGGGTCTAAAAGTTTTCTTACTGGAAGATACAAGATCAGGCTGTGGAAATAAGAAATGCCAGGATTAAGATGAACTTTTATCTTCTTGATTGTGGTGTTTGCAACTTTTAGATTTTCTTCTCTTCCAGTAGAAACTGGAAGCTCCCCCAGAAAATACATATTACATTTACAGAAAGAGATCGATTGGAAGAGACATCTGCTGGTCTTCTACCCAGCCTTCTGCTCCAAACAAGTGCTCTGTTGAAGCTAAAACAGGTAGCTGAAGGCCATGTCCAAACAAGGACATCTTTGACTATCTCTAATGATGGAAATTTCACTCTCCCTCTTGGCAACTTGTTCCACTGCTAAACCAGTTTCACTGTGAAATTTCACTTTTAGTAGCTGAACTGTGATGTCTCTTTACTAACTCATGTTATAACAGATTTGTAATTTTAGATTTTCTTCTAGGATTCCTTTTAATTTTCACAAAAAAGGGGTTTTTTTCTTGCTTAGATTTTAATTTTGGAGCATATTGTCTCTCAAAATGACATAATGATTTTCCAATATAACTAGGGGGCAGGGGATGTGTGAACCATACACCAGACACTTTGTTTCTGCAAACATCTTCATCCTAGACAACAGATATGTTCTGCTAAAACACTAGTTATGGCATCACAATAAAACAAATACTGTGTCCAACCCTAACAAACTCTAAATGGTTTCTAAGTATCTGTTGTGTATTAGTTTGATATATGAAAATATATTGTTGACTAAGTGACATTATTATGCAGCTGATCCTGTGTATTGAAAAGGAGCAGATCCCTGTTAGAGGATGCAGGTGTATGGATTCCTTCCTGCCCACATCACTGTTCATGCAACTCAAATTCTAACAACAGCACAAGATTTCAGAGATGAAATCATTTAGTGCACTTAAGAAGAACCTGAATGAAAACTGCTCAGGCTGGAGGTACCCTGGAGGCTGCTTCTAGTGCATCCCTGAAGCAGCTTGTTTCACCCACTACCCTACTAGCCATTTTTAAATGAAGCCTGTATTGACTGTTTCAACATTTAGCTATTCCTGCTTGACTATCTTGTACAGTTATTGAAAAAACTATTTTCTCATCAGCAAACAATAGTAATGGCACTTAACTCTATGACAACTCTACATTTTCTTATACATTGGAAAATCAACAACTGAATTAGAAGTTCTAGTCAATTCTCACTTCATATGGTGACCACTTTCAGAATAAGATCTTCAAATCCCTGAATTACAGTTTATATGTTGATGACTGTAGTTGATCAAAGAGTTTTGCTGAATTTAGACTGCCAGGGTTTCCTTTTTTTGTTATTTCTGTCTCCTTTGTTGACCTGAAAACTTTAGCACAATTTTTATAACATAGTTCAACCTGAAGTGCACCTGAAGAACAACAGACATAAAGCTCTTTTTTTTCTGTTGGCACTAAAATTTGATACAGCAATACACTAATTAATGTAGAGATACCTTAACATGAAAGATTTAGGTAATTTTCAGAAGCAGGTGTTCCAAACAGAAGATACTACTAGAGTGCCTGTATCATTAAATCACAGTGATTTGCTTCCAGTTTGCCTTCAGAGCCATAGTCATAAAATCATGGAATCATTGAATGGTTTGGGTTGAAGGGGACCTTAAAGATCATCTAGTTCCAACCTCCCTGCCATGGGCAAGGGCACCTTCTCCTAGATCAGGTTGCTCAGGGTCCCATCCAAACTGACCTTGAACACTTCCAGGGATGGGGCATCTACCACATCTCTGTGCAACCTGTTCCAGTCCCTCACCATTCTCACAGTAAAGAACTTCTTTCAATATCCAATCTAAAGGTACTCTCAGTTTAAAGCCATTACCACTTGTCCAGTCACTCCATGCTGTTGTAAAAGCCTCTCTCCAGCTCTCCTATAAGCTCCCTTCAGATACCAGAAGGCTGCAATAAGGTCCCCCTGTAGCCTTCTCTTCTCCAGGCTGAACAACCCCAGCTCTCTCAGCCTGTGTTCATAAGCCAAGTGGTCCAGCCCTCTGGTCATCTTCATGGCCTCCTCTGGACTCACTCCGACAGGTCCATATCCTTATGTTGGTGTCCCCAGGGCTGGACACAGGACTCCAAGGGGTCTCATAAGAGCAGAAGGGTGGAATTATCTCTGCTGGTCATTCTTTTTTTTTGATGTAGCCCAGAATATGGTTGTCCACAAACTAGAATACAATTGATATATGTAAGATCATGGCGTTAGTCCATACAATGCTAGGTCACTCCTGAGGTATTTCCTGTAGTGAAACAAATAAGCTGATTTTGGTATAGTAGGCTGTAAAACAGCTTTCTTAATGCCCAACTTTTCTGCCTTTTTATGGAAAACAACAGCGCAGGGCCCAAGGGGCTGCCTGGAACATGGACAGATCAGGGAGGGGTACCTGTATGTATATATTCTTACCTTATGGCTCCCCTGAAAACAGCATTTCCAGGCACAACTAGAAAAGAAGGCACAGAATTCTGGTTCTGCCAAAAAACCCCCATCCTCTTAGCAATACAGTTTAATATGGGAAAGCTGGAAGTTTTGGGGGAAATTTGGGATACAGACCACAGTTCAGTGTGCACACTTCCAGCATGCTGAGCTGCTTTGGCTCTCAGGCTACTGTGGTGAGTTAACCTTAGCCAGCAGCCAAATGCCCACTGAGCCTCTCACCCACTCTCCTCTCCCATAAGGCAGAAAGAAAATAGAAGGAAGGAAAGAAGACTCATCAATCAAGACACTATCATTTAATGACTGAGACAAAAGCTGCATACATGAGCAAATCAGAAGAAAGAATTTTACTATTTTTTTAATCCCTGGTGACATACTTGTTTCTAGCCAGAAAACTTCCAGAGCACTTCCATGTTGAAAGTTTTGGGGTTTACAGATTCATACTATGATATATCTAATTTCATCCAAAATGCATGAATTGACAAAGGTATTTTCTACAGTCATAACTGTTTTCTCCAAGTGAATTCTAAGCTTAAAAGATTAAATAGTTCATACAAGAAAAAAGTGCCAACTTTGTGATTCCTGGCACGGGCACCGAACTGCTTTTCATTACTTTCAACATAGAAAGATTTGTCTAAAATTTTCTATGTTGAAAGAAATGGCTGAATTTGAGATGCTGCAATGCACCACGATTTTTGAATGACTAATTTTTTACATGTTAATGGGCATAACTGATGTGTTGCAATTAGTGTCACATGGGAGCATGAATGCAGCACTAACTTTACATTGCTTTCAGAAAAGTTAGTTTTATTTTCATAATTCCTTCCATGACTATTCCACATTAGACTTCTGTACTAAACTAATCAGTACATTGGAATGTTTCTAGATGAAAGGAAATATATGCATGCAAATAAAGCAACTTAAAGTCCTAATTATTGTCAGAAGTGACTTTTTTTTGCAGGGAGTTCTGCAAAACTTCATCTGACTTCTGTGTTCATTAAAAGTTAAAAAAATAAAAATTCATTTATTTTTATTAAAAAAGTCACACTATCTTTTAATGTTTCTGACAGTGAAGTTTTCCATGGCTGGTTCGCTATGGCAAATTAATTAAACAGACTTTGGTTATGTAAAAGTGGATAGAAATATTAGTGTAGGAGATGAAGTAGATAGGTGAGAGGGATGAAATATCAGAGGCATTGACAAAAATTTACCTGTCTCTGGTTCATATTAAAAGAAAGTCCTCTTAAGTCACCCTAACTTTCTCCTGTTCTAGAAGTAAGGATAATACGCAAGGTGCTGGTTTTCTCAAACTTTCTACTCTTGTTCATCTGTGTTTTTCATTTTCTTTCATGGGCGATCTTATACATAATGGTATGATTTCTTGTAGCAATAGTTTAGCAGCAGTTTCTTCAAGGGAAGAAATTTATTTTTTGCCTGAGTCATGTTCCTTTTTTTAATTTTTTTTTCTCTCTTTAGTATCATGACTCCTGTACATATATCTGTGGACCATGAGCACTTCAAGATCCTTGAAATGAGGATATGAGTTGACTTTAATGTCAAGGATATGGTTCAAAACTCTTCAAACTAGGAAAGCACAGAGACCAAATGTTCTACCTTCCTGAATGACAATAAATAATTGTGAAAAAAGGTGGCCACATGCAGAGTCAAAGCTAGTTATAAGTGAGCTGAAGACATTTTGAGTAAGTAGAGCCTAAGTCTTGAACATGCTTAACTATTTGTGTCTGTGGAGACTTGAGCAGAACTGACCTTGATTTAGAATCATATCAGGTGCACATGTGTTCCTCTCTCTGCAGACCAAGGTTTGCTCAGGAGTCCAAGCTTACATAGCCCAGGAATGCTAGCATTCAAAATTAAGGTCGTTTGAATAATTGTTCAAATCTCCTTGACAAGTTAACTCTTTCCCTGTTTCAGTTTGTACACTTAATTTTCCGGTCATCCACACTGCTCTGACCTGGAACAAGCCAGTGAATTCTTTTCATGGGGAAACATGGGTGTGGAAGAGAAGATGCTTTCTGCCAAGATCCTTGTTCAACAGTTTGGTCCCAAATTGGTCACTTCTTTGTAATGCAATCTTCTAAGGTACCCAATGAAGTCTTCTGTGCTCAGAGCCTTTGCCATGCCCTTGTAAACACACCATGTGCTTGGCATTATGCTGCAGAACATAAAGTCTGGCAGGCTGCAAACGGCACTCCTGTTTTATGTGCTGCTGTGCTTATTCATTGTGATGGCTTAAGACCAGAGGAAAAAAACTTGTAGTCCAGAGGGGATGAGAGTCAGGGTATGCATTTGCAAAGAACTTTCTCTCAGCCAGAACTTTGCTGTATCATGGGGTTATGCTGACAGTCCCACAAAAATCCTGTGGGGCAGTTCAGCACTGCTGGTTCCCAGCATGGCACTAATCAACACGACTTTAAATTAAAGAAATCAAAATGGCCTATTTGAAGATGCAGAACCATCAAAAGCTGTAACTCTGCCATGCCCTCCCTTTCAGCAAGCTGCATCAGTCTTTTCTAAAATACTTTAAAATACAAGCATAAATTTATGAGATGCTATACTGTAAAGGCACAAAGGATTCTGTAGTCCTGGTCAGGGCTCTCTCAATGATAAAAAAGATAGTTATGAGAAATCCTATCCTATTGATCCAAGGACCAGGCTGCGTACACAGTGAAAATTGTATAAATGCAGATTGAATGTGTACTCTGCAGCACACTAAAAGTGCACCTAGCTCCTGTTACTTTTCAATATCAAAATGTTAGACGTTATTTAAACTGTTCAGAGAAAACTCATATTTACTTATACTTGTAATCTACAGAATGCGTTCTGTCTGCCCATTCATCCAATTTATGCAATGCATCTGTGAGACACACTTTCTTGTAGTGCTTCGATATTTCATAATTTTTGATTGCATTATATTTCGACACTTGGTTTTTGTTTTGTTGCAGGGGTTTTTTAAATATTCAAAAAGCCTGTCAGTTTCGTAGGATTGTTTTCTCTACCAGCTGGAAATCATGTTTAATATTATTAATTTTAATTTTAAAATTTTAAACATTTCCTTTTTATAGTTCCAAGTTTCCTCAATTTCTTTATCAGTTAGCAGCCACGACATAAAATGTATTTGAAATATTATATTGAGTTGACATTTCACATTTATACAAATGCTTTAATTTAAATAACCTTTGAAGGAATGGCATTTATCACTTGAACTGTAGATACAAATATTTCAAGTGAAAGAATCCCAAAGTCAAATCAACTGTTTTGAACAAGTTAAATGTGGAACAAATCGTGAGTCCAGAGTTACATACAATTGTCTTAGAGGATACTTGCATCATTATACATTTTCATAAGACAGATACATCATCTTAATAACTGAATTCCCATAATGATTTAAGACAGATACTTCTAACTATCATTCCTCATTGTTAATTTAATCTCTCAAATTCCAAATTGCCTAGAATAGCAAAGAATCCAAAATATATGCTAAGCTATTTCTACCTAACTCAACTTCTATATTAATAATTCCCTCAGGTTTCAGTGCAATTACAAACAGTGTGCAAAAATGTTCTTCCACAAAGGACAAAAATGTTTTGGAAAGTCCATGAGAATGTTTTGCTTTCAAGATTTAAGGAAAGTTTTTTTCCTAACACTTTTCATAACAGACCATAAATTTATTTTTAGCTTATTACAGTTGTGGTGCTCAACATATTGGCTTAATTCTCTTTGGGTGACTAAGGCTATGAACTGAATGTGGGTACATGAACAGCCAGTTACTGCTCCCCAGCTGCTGTGTAGTGGCTTTGCTGAACTACAGGAAACTGTTTTTACATGCTTCTGCTCTGTGTTGCATTGCCTCATATGCAATAGTGTTTGTCACTTCAATATCCATACAAGGCTTTCACAGGTATGTTTTCTTCCTTCTGCTGGCTATGGAGATTTCTTCTTACTGTTTGGTGGTATTCTTTACTATCTCCAGGTGGTATAAATGTACATATACTATTGTTTACTCTTTTTTTGGCTCTTACTTCCCTGCAGGAGGTTCCTGTAAACCCATGCTTAAACTGCAAAGTATTTGTGCTTCCCTAGGAGCCACGACATCTCATCTCAGAAAGGCCAGCTTTGAAGCAAGCTTTTCACAGTGTTCTGAAATGGTCTCCTCAGCAAGCTGATAAAAGAGAATTTTCAAAAAGAGGTATTATCCCAAAGCAAAACCCCTTCCAGAGGCCTACCCAGGCCTATAATGCTCTACTGTTTGCAATGATTTCATCTGGAAAATGCACAGCTATGCTGTGTAGTCAGGAGAGTCAGGAATTTTACCAATTTGGGAGTCAGCTGTTCATAGATGGTGTGCTAGAGATGTCTGGATGAACTTGGTAGCAGTAATTACTTTGTAATTTACTCTCCTGACATTTTAAACTGGTATTTAGTTATAATCTAATGAGAGAAAAGGCCCAGTTCCATCTCTGAGACAACATCTCAGATTGCCTCTGAATAAGGGCTTTCAAAAACGAATGTGTATTGTCACAAATTTCCATGAGGGGAGACCTCATTGCAGTTACAACTTCTTCGTGTGGGGAAGAGAAGGGGCAGACGCTGATGTCTTCTCTGTGGTGACCAGTGACAGGACCCAAGGGAATGGCTTGAAGTTGTGTCAGGGAAGGTTTAGGTTGATTAGGAAAAGGTTCTTTACCCAGAGGGTGGTTGGGCACTGGAACAGGCTCCCCAGGGAAGTGGTCACAGCACCAAAACCTGACAGAGTTCAAGAAGGGTTTGGATGACACTCTGGGACACGTGGTGTGACTCTTGGGGATGATCCTGTGCAGGGTTAAGGGTTGGACTCAATCATCCTTGTGGGTTTCTTCCAACTCAGCATATTCTGTGACTCTGTGGTTCTGATTCAAAGAGCCAAGGATTTAATGAAGTGGCAATTTAGAGTTAAGTGAACTGGAGGTGCTACAAATCAGAAGGATTCCTCTAGCATTAGGACTAGCAAGGTATGTGGTATAAAATTACGCATAGTAAATGTTTTATCTTATGAATTTGAGAACACACATGGAAGATGATATAAGGAGGAGGTAAAAAGTCAGCTTTGCTCTTCACTGATAGGAAAAGTCCACGAAGTTTTAAGACTTTCCTCCAAGCAAAAGCTACTTTGCAAAGATAATTAATGCAATATATGGGTAGTGATGATCCACAGAAATGAGTGCACGAATCAATAGAAAAAGTTTTAAAGAAAATGGTTCAATACTTATGGAAACCATGAAAAAATTAATGAAAAAAAGGTCAGTCATTTTCTCTCTTATTACCATTTAGATGAGCTCAAAGCGAGCAGTTAGCACAATAAAATGTGATTACTTTTTAAACTATTCAAAAAGATCTGAATAAAAGGCAGTGTCTAAGTATCATATCTCAAAGTATTTAGAATGCAATTTTTACTGTGAGCTCATTAAATATTATGTCTGAATAACAGATGTTTTAATGATGAGAAAAGATTATAAAAGTGTTAAATATTAATTTCCACTTTGGGTGAATGAGAAGTCTTTTATTTCACTTGTGGAGCAGTAACAATGTCAGAACATGAGTTTTCATCAAACTATCATGATATATGACACAGAGTTTGAAACTCCTTTCTGTTGATTCCATTCAGTTCTGAGATTATTTTAGATTTCATTTTTTAAAACAATACATTTCGTACAACCGCATTAAAAAGTATTGAAAATATTGTCTAAAAAGCCCATAATCACAGAGCAAATACTGAAGAAATACAGGATGCTGTAGCCTACAAAACACCAGGACAGTCTCTCCTATTACATCATACTTCATAATAGTTGATATTATGATAGTATCATACTTTTGAGTCCATTCTCAATTCCTTTTGAAAAGCCGTGATGATCAGAAGAGTTTCCTGAGACTGGAAGACAGTGAATGTCAGCGAATGTCCAGTCCTCCAGATGGGTGACAAAAAGGGCTCAGGTAGATACAGATCTGACAATCTCACTTTGATCCCTGAGAAAGTGAAGAAGAAACTAATTCCAGAAACCATTTCCAGACACATGAAAAACAAGAAGGTGATTGGGAGCACTAAGCATGGATTTATGAGGGGAAAATCATGTTTAATCAACCTCTTCCAATGAGGTGACAAGCTTGGTGGGTGTAGGGAGGGCAGTGAATGCTGTTTACCTTGACTTTAGTTTCCCATACCATGCTCTATTGGATTTGTGTGGCAAGGTTTTGGTAGCTAGAGGGCTACGTGGTGTCTTCTGTGAGAAGCTGCCAGAAGGTTCCCCCATGTGTGCCAGAGCCAATACCAGTCAGGTCCAAGACAAATCTGCTTCTGACCAAGGCTGAGCCCATCAGAGATGGTAGTAGCACCTCTAGGATAATATATTTAAGAGAGTGGAACAGCACCTGTGCAACTACAGCCAGAGAGAGGAGTGGAAATATGTGAAAGAAACAGCCCTGCAGACACCAAGGCTGGTGAAGAAGGAGAGGAAGGAGATGCTCAAGTCACTGGAACACAGATTCCCCTGCAGCTCATGGTGCAGACCATGGTGAGGCAGCTGTGCCCCTGCAGCCCATGAAAGTCCATGGGCGAGCAACCCATGCTAGAGCAGGTGGGTGCCCAAAGGAAGCTGTAACCCTATGAGAAGCCTGCACTGAAGCAGACACTGGAGGGATTCCCGGAAATTCTGCATTGGAGCAGAATCCTTGAGTAGACAGGGAAGTGTACTGAAAACTGAACTGCCAAAGCTCAGAAGGGTTGTCATCAGGGGCACTTCTATTGGAAGTCAGTTACTACTAGTGTGCCCCAGGCATTGGTAATGGGTCCAATCCTGTTTTGCATCCTCATTAATGACTATGATAATAGTATACCCATAACAATCTTGCATATGATACAAACCTGGGAGGAGTGATTGATATTCCAGGTGATTACTTGTGCTACCATCCAAAAGAACCTTGAGAGGCTGGAGAAATCTGCAAAGATGAATCTCATGCACTTTAAGAAAGGGAAATGAAAGCCCTGCACACAGGCAGAAATAACTTTATGCACTAATATGTGCTGGGAGCCAGTTGACTAGAGAACAGCTTTGTAGAGAAATCTTTCTTAAATTACTCCAGCAACTCTATAAATTAAAGATCCTTGTTGGAATAGCAACATGGTGAGATGCAAGCCATTAAGGAAATTCTTGGTGTATGTCAAGAATAATTTATTCATTGAAGCACTTGTTGGGGCAAACTAGAGTGGTGCACATTTGGATCTAATATTCGCTAACAAAGAAGAGTTGCTGATTGAGATGAATGTTTATTGACAGCTGACACAAGTTCTGATGAACAATTCAACAAGATGATAGAGCCAGGCTTTTTATGGTGGTGTATGCTGGAAGGCCCAGAGATGATGGGCAGAAGTTCAGATGTTCAGACTGGCTATAAGGAAAGTTTTTTTCATCATGAAGACAGTCATGTAGTGGAAACTGTTGCTGAGAAAATTTTACAGTTTTCATCTTTGGAGATTTTCAAGGCCAAACTCAAAAAGCCCTAGCTGACCCTTCTTTGAGCTGGAGGTTCAACCAGATGACTTCCTGAGTTACCTTGTAGATTGAACTTTCCAATGGTCCTACCATCTCATTTCTCTACTCCTTTAAAAAAAAAAAAAACACCAAAAAATCCCACAAAATCTGTTCTTCCAGAAGAAAAAGTAAAACTACAGGTTATTTTTTAACTGATATTTAAAGTTAGTGTTCATTACATAAATCACCCATACTAAGGGCCTTGTATTTCACAGATACCTCATTAGTCACTCACTTTTCCCCATGGTATAAACTTGAAAATGTATTACTATTTATTTCTGTAAGTCAGTTCCAAGTCATGCTAATTGATGTAAATAACTTTAAATGCATAAAGAAAACAGTTGCTGTCAGTGCTGAACTTGCAGCACACATCATCTTTTAGATTTTCTGTTCTGTTACATTTTGAAGAAACCAGTCAAACATTATGCAAATAACCTTGTGTTTCTGATTATTTCAAAATGCTCAGCTTTGAACTTGTTTTCCTGCTCTGCTTCAATTAAAGCATGTTGAAGAGATTACTTCAGCCCTCAGAATTTTGTTCTCAGTTGTACATGATACATTTCAAACTTTAGACTGAACCTACACAACCTGATTTTGAGTTGTTCAGTTAACCAAGACATTGGCTGTTGCATGAACTCCTAAAAGGTACAAAAACAGTGTTTGGAATTACTCCTCGTAATTATTTGAAATGCAGACCATTCTGCCTTTATTCTAGTGATAATATTTCAGATTTCTTTAAAAGTTCACAAGAGAACTGAACTGATGTACTTGATGAGCTGAACTCTGCTACTCTGTTGCATTAGCAAGGTACAGAAGGAATATCAGGAAGTGTGGAAAACTTTATTTTGCAAACTTCCTCTTTAAAATAGTATTAATTATAGTCTATCCCAAACTCCACACACAATATTAAAAACACATGTTGGGCTTGGTTTTTTTTTTTTTTGTTTGTTTGCTTTGGGGAGTTTTGGTTGGTTGGTTTTAGTTTTGGTTTTCACGTGGTGGTTGTCAGTTTTTGATTTTTTGTGATTTTGCTTATTTGTTTCTCATAGTGGGAATGGCATTTGAGGTTGAAACAAGAAAATCTTAATGGGAGTCTGCTACTCTGCTTTACTTCAGTCAGGTTTAGAATCACCACCAGTCAGAATTAAGAGAATCAAGGGAAGCTGTTGCAAAGGCATGTACCAATGAGAAGACAGGAGGTAGGAAGGGTAAGGATGATCATAGTTTGGGATATTTTCAAGAGTTCAGTGAGAAGAAAAGATATCTGATTCTTGAGGGAGTGCAGGAAGGTCACAGCACTTGCTCCCACTCTTGAAGCTAATAAACTTCCTTAAAAAGTCATCTTAGCCACTGAAGACAGCCACACTGATCTGCTAGAAATGGGGAAAAAAAGGTTTTATCCTGGGAAAGTGTTGTAATAAGGTTGGATGCATGACATCCCCTGTGTAACATATGTTCTTTAAACATCTGAAGTAGAACTATAAATTTCAGCTCTTTCTAGATTAATAGCAAATACTGCTAATTAATTTGAGCTTGTAACCTAGAAACTGAGCAAGGTTTTTTGCTGAACATATGACTTTAAGATATGCCAGCAGAATATTTTACTGTCATGACCAGTTTTGTTGCATGAGCAGAAAACAAACACAAAAGGACAGCCTAAGGCACAGCTGGAAGATCTGTTTAATTACTGCTGTTGGCAGAATTTATTTCCAGAGATGTTATCACAGAATTTGAAATAAAAATGTCTCCTTGCACCACAAGTGCTTTCTCAGAATGTGACACTTCTGAAGAAGTTGGAGGAAAAAAGAAAGAATAATGTGCCCACTGACTTCTGACAAAATGCTATAAACTCCAGAAATACTCATTTTAAGAGACTTTCCATATAATCAGCATTTAACAGTACAGAAGAAAGCCTGAATCTCTCAACATCTCTGCTAAACTACCAAGGCACAGTACATTGCTTCAGCTTTTGCTTTTTTTTATACTTTTTATTATACTTTTTTGATTTCTGCTCTTAGACATGGAGAGGGTGCCTGAGGTTTCTCAATACTAATATGCTTAGCTTTTGTTTCTACTGTGCATACAGAAGACTTGAGAGAGTCCCTTTCAGACTAAAACTAAGACCAGAAATAGCCAGTATAGTATCAGGCTGATGCCTAGAATACAGGCAGACAAACTAATTCAAGTATAAAAAGGGAAAACACTCTTTATTTATGATGTCGGATGCCCCCAGAAGTAAATGCCAATGGCGCACACCGAATTAGATAGGTTCTACAGTTTTTATACAGCTATCTAATTAGGCTATCTAACCACTACGTCATTGGTAACTCCCCTTTCCTCAGCTGTCCCTCCTATAGTTCCACCCTCACTGTGCCTCTGACACGTTTCCCAGTCTGGGGTCTTCAACAGACTTTGTCTTCCTCCTGAATTTGTCTTGCTTGCTTTTGGTCCCTTGGCATGCTACCAGCCCTCTGGAACATCTTCAAGGCTTTCTGGACCAGCTTTGACTGGCTTTACTAGATGTTATGGCTCCTCTTCAGTACAATCTTCACAAACAACCAGGGTCCTTTACCTTGGCCAACATTCCTGTCTGGTAGAAACTCTTAGTGGAAGTGAAAACTATGTAAACTACACTTTAGAAAACTTCAAGGCAGAAGGTGAGTGCTTGTAGTAGTAGGCAGTGAACCCAGGGATGCTTCCTGGCTTGGACAGGTGAGACCTATGAAATAAAAGAAGAAAGGGAGAAATGGGAGAATTGGGGGGATGAGCCTGGGGTCCCATTGTAAGAAGACAATGGACCTGTAGTTTCTCGTAGCTCCAGAAACTGGTTCTGGATTTTTTTGCACCATCAGGTAATGTCTGTCATGGGAGATGGCCCCGGAGCACACTGCAGTGGAGACTCCTGGGCTATTTTATTTTTGTCTGTTTCTGAAACTTCCTTTCTAAGTTAAGCTAATTACAAAATAGAAAGTGACAGCTATACAAATCAAGCATAAAAAAAGGTCTTCACACATCTGTGTGCTTCATGAAAAAAAAAGGTTTTCTTTCCCTCTCTATATATCAGGTAGTATTCAAAGACCAGTATTGTGAGAACATTATTTCTGTTCTCTTTGGTTATCTTCAGATCAGATGTGGAATGAATTTCTCAAAGACAAGAACACTGTTTTAGAAAATAACTAGAGAGTCTTCTCATATCTAAAACTGTGGAAACCATTCTGGAATAAAACGTACTGTCACAAATACATTAATTCTTCAAAATAGAACCTAGAGTAAATTTTTCACAAGTTTTATTTTGTCTTAAGAATGATCTTTAGAAATTACTCTAACAAATTCAGAAATTCATTACCCAGTTGTCATAATTAGTTTTTATAATGTTCGAAATTCTGTGTTAAAAAACTTTCAAAATCATTTATAACATCTGTTTCAAATGTGATCCAGTCTCACTGATACTTAAAATTATTATAAATAAGAAATGAGAAGATAGAGCATATATGATATTAATGTAAGAGGAAACTGATCTCAATCATCCTCAGCACACATTCCCGGGCTTGAAATAAATTGAAGAGTTCTTGTCAATGCTTGTGCCTTTATTATCTTTGATCAACATTGTAATCTGTTCCAGTCCATACGTAACATTCTGGTGCCATGACTCATTGATGTCTTAAAAAACTGACTGTACTGCAAGTGCAGAAGAAAGGGAGTGTATGTCCCTCCCTGCTACTTCTGAATACCAGCAAGACAACTTTATCACAGGGCTTGGAGACAGCTATGCTAGAATTCTCAAAGGACACTTGCTTTCAGGCATCTAATCTGCAGAGACAAGCCAAGAGAAAGAAATAGATAGGAATAACATCTGATAGGATCTTACCACTGACTTGTTTGTCTTAGTGTTCTGCTTTTCGTGTTCATCTCTACTACAGAGATTAGAAAAACTGAAATATTTAACTAACTTTATATCTAAAAGCATCTGGCCTAATGTTTAGTTTCTTAAATGCAAAATGTTGGCAAGTAATCAGTTTGCATGCCAAAATGTAAATATCGGAATGCACCTTGCTTAGCATTTTGGAAAAGTAAATGTCATAATTTTTGTACGCAACTATCTAGATATTGCTTTACCTCAATAATTCACATCATGAATTGCCCGTGAAGAAATTTCCACACATTTATCTGCAGCCTGTGAAATACTTTCATGTATTTCTGGATGTATCTCAGCCACAACATGACCCCTCTTCTGTTCCTTCTCAGAACTAAATGTGACACATTTTGCTGCTTGATCCCAATGTACTCATGTAGTCCCATGCCTTTTCTCAGAAAATCTGGTTATTTATTAGTCCTGTTATATTCTGATATCACTCTGTCATATAACTGAGATCATAGAATAATAGAAGCACTTAAACTCAAAGAAACTCCAAAAGTCTTCTGACTCAAGCACAGCTTCAAGTAAAAAGTTTCACGTTTTCAAAGCTAATTCAGGTTACTCTGAGTCTTGTCCACATGACTTTTGAACATATCCAAGAACTCCAATTTCACAACCTCCCTGAGCAATATATTTCAGTGATTGAACACTCTAGTGTTAAATAATTTTTGCTTACACCTATTCAGAATTCTTTTTTTAAGTACTGTTTCTTCCTTTTTCTCTGTTGTGCTTGTGAAAATTCATGCCCTCTGTTTTCTATAATTCCCAGTATGAGACTGGATCATTCCTGCAGGGTGAAAACAAATATAGAAAAATACACCATTCTTGAAAATAGGAGTAACTACTAGTGTCACTCATTCTGATTTCATAGGTAAGAGCTGTTCTACTAGAAATATTTTTGTTTAGGAAAAAAAATTTGTAATATAAGCAATTTTTAAATTGTAACAATTATTAAAATTAGCCCCTGATTCTTCCTCTTTTTCATTAAAATCTTTTGTCTCCCTGTACCTGTAATGTTTCTATGGGTCTTGTAAATCTCTAAATAAATCTCTCATTAAGAGTCATTGTTGCACCAAGGTCTATCAAATAAGAAGCTGTAATACTAATTCTTCTGCTTTTCATTCTGATAAGTATTTTCTCAAGGGGATAAAATGATTTGCAACATATATTTATAGGCATAGAATTTGACTATTGAAATATGTGAAGAAAAATTATCATGAAAATGTGTGAGCTTGTCCAAACTAAACTTTCTCTAAGGAAATTATGCTGTATATTCCAAGGCCTGACATTTATTTTCTAAAAGGCTTTGTGACTGTTTGGATACAACGTTCTAGAGGTTTGCTTTTTAGGAATGTTAATCACAGGACCATTCTGCAGAACACTTGACCACAGTCTGATCTCTGAAGAGAAGTACAAAATTTTCATCATTTCCATGGAGACACCATATAGTCTTCTATATGTTGTAAGAGTCTTCAACCCTGCTGAACTCAGTTTAGCTAGGAATTCGCAGAACAAGACACATGACTTTACAGGAAAACACAAGCTCATCTTCATCTAGGAAGATGAAGAATCTAAGAATTTTTACCTCCTTTATTTATTTCTCTTCCTTATAGAAGAGAAACTATAAGAAAATTTAAATTCCTGAGATAACTTCCTTTTTTCTTGGTTAATCTGAAAGCACAGTCTGAATGCACGTACTAAGACTGAGAACTACCAGCTAAGATTAGGAGATGGCAAATATATTTTGTGATGAGAGCTCAGCATGAGAACAACCTACTGCTGAAACAAAAGTAAGTCTC
>WEIV01007726.1:38609-60766 GCA_013390005.1 Calyptomena viridis
AAAAAAAAACGAGAGAGGCAAAGAGAAAGTTCCTTTAAGGGATAATTCAGTCTCCCTGGGATTTTTTTTTCTGTTTGTTTTATCTCTCAAACTGAGAAATTTACTATTCTCTCCAGATGAGAAGGTGAAAATAGCTTTTGCTGGAACTGAACAAGGCACTTAATGAACTCTGCTGATGATATCCCTGGTAATAGAACAAAAGATTGCAGTGAAATGTCTAACTTGCTTTGTATTCACAGGAGTTTAACTTAATAGTAGAACTTAATGTTCTATTAGTACAAAATCAGGTTATCCCTCCTGAAAGAGCTTTCTAAGTAACAGGAAGAATAAAAAAAACCAGGCAGGTAGTGCAGAAGAGATGTTTTGCTCTTATTTTGATTTTTTTTACTTATTAAAGGAGCTATACACAATGCTTTAACTTAGATGCAAATGTTGCGATGGTTTCTCCACAAAGTATGATACAACCTCTCCATGATGTCTTGGAACTGTTCCTCCTCAGTCAGCAGAAACATCTTTCTGCAACGTATCACGGGGGAGTGGTATGACAACACATATGTTTCTCACCATTCCTTCACTGTGAAGTTTACGACTATATATCTCAGGAGGCACTCCACCCCACAAAGCCTTAAATGACATGTCCCATCAAACTTCTTAATGTAAACAATATGAACTATTTTTGCATGTCATAAAGGAGCTGCTAACTCCCCTCCTCCTCATCCAGCTGCACAGTTCCTCTGCACTGGGAGGGGCACAGGGTTCTTTCTGGATCTCAATAGGAAAGGCACAGCAACACATGGTTTAACAAAACTGCTTTAATAATAGTAATAAAAACCCAACAGAAATAGGAAAAGAAATACAGTTAGTAAGTAAATTTATGTTTCTTCAGAAACTGGAAACCCTACTATCTGGCAATATCGGATAGGGCCTGGATGTACAGCCATGGCAAGATGCTAGCCATGGAGAGGTTCAGTCCCACCCAGTGTCTCCTTATATCTAGTCTGACAAACTAAACTGTACATCTTGTTTTGACATTTACTTCTCCGTAATGCTCTTTCTTTAAGCCCACCAGAGCATGCCTCAGTAAAGAAACCTCAAAACTGTATCTGGTATGCATCCAGTATGACTCCTTGAATATGATGTCTTCCCTAAGACTCAATGCAACAGTATTTCATGTTTGCTTACCTTGAGGAGCTAAGACAGAAAAAGGTACACAAGAAGGGAGCACTGACTGGAAAAAAATTGTGATGGGATGACAGCCAGTGGCAAATAGTGCATCTTTCCAATCTGGAAAGTCTAATGGTGCCTACAATTCTCAAGTTTTATCATTCCTCTACTGTCATCAAACATCTGTGAAATGAGGGCTTATTTAAGTAGAGATAACACCAGCTGTTGATGCTTGTCTTTCCACTCTCTTCAGTGACACATGTGTGTAAGAGATCTGCTTATGACGGGCTCTGTGACTGTCCCTTCTGTAATGGGATCTGTGCTCTTTTAAAACAGATGAAAGGCTTACAAATGTCATACAAAGGAAATGTTTTGAGTAGAGTCAAAGGAGGAGTCTTCTGAACACAGAGGAGTTCAGAAGCATGAACATTAATATTCACTGCAAAAATCCTCTTTTTCTTTCTTCAATACCCACTTTAACAGACTAGATGTATTTGCCTTGTGAATGAAACAGGACAGTATTACAGAGGCAGTAGAATTGCCAGAGTTTGAAGGCATAGTGTCATCAAGGCAGGGGGCCATGGGAGACCACACAGGTCTCCTGATTAAAGAAATTAAATGCTAATTAGTAGGCTTATTATGCAGCCTTGGCTCTTCAGTGTTCATGTAAGGATGCTTGTTAAATTAGTAAATGAAGTTACCTAAAGGTAATAACTAATTTATTTTCCTCTTTTCTGGGATTTCTTAACTGAGACTCTATTGCCTGATTTAAATTTATTTTTCTGATTTGTGAGTGTACCAAGTACTTACTTGCAGCTTGTAATGGAATGAATTGTGCAATTTCTCTGAATCTATGAGAATCCCCTGAGGGGTACTGTGAAGATGCAATATCAATTTATCATTTATATTCTTAGTATTATGATAAGTCACAGACAATAACATATGAATAAAAATATTTGGGTTTTTATCAGAGCCAGTTCTGAATGGTGCATAGTAAACAAAATGCCATTGAAAAATAAGGAGAAAAATCAGATAATGAAAACACTTGCTTAAATTATCTCCAGCTGGGCTGCACACTGAAACACAGAAAATGACCATGGGATATATGTTATGAAATTCTAAGGCTCGCAGTGAACCCAGAGATAGTCAACGTCATGGTCCAAAATCTCATTTTATTCTGTTTGTGAAATGTTAGTCGCAGTTCTTCACAGTTCCAAGATGTGTCAGACCACTGAGAGTACTGAGACCTTGATTAACCTAACTAGTGGGCTTCATCCACCCTTTCTGCTCATGAGTCCAGGCTCATTTAAGCACCATCCTGTGCTGCTAATTCCTGTTAGTCTAATCTATGCTGTAGGTTTGCTCTTCTCTAGCCATATTGTAGCATGCCTCTGCCTGGCCAAAGACATGACTGGAGTGTCTGAGCAAGGGATGAATTACCTGTTTTGACCTCAGACTTGTCTTGTCATCTGCCTTGAAACTGCTGGACTGGATCTGAACAAGAAGTAGCATTGTCTTACATTCATAGATAACTGCATGTCTTGCTTCAAATATCATCATGGATTTTTGCTTCAATTTTCATGTCTGAGGGAAGCATAGTTTTCTTGAGGCTTAGGAAAGGTCTGCGTATGAAAAAAACATCAGGTCTCAAAAATTATTTGTGATCAAGACCACTTTGTGTCACAGTACTCTTTAGTGTTCTTTAAGTGAACTGGAGGAAAAAATACTCCTCCTTGAGAAATGCATCTGTCACATCAAACCTTACAGAAGTCAAGAAATTCCAGATTAGACTTCTGAAGATAACCAGATGTCAGAGAAGGGGGGTCATTTACTTTTATGGCTTTGAAGGAGACTTTGAACAGTATATGAAAATGTGTTGTATGAAACTGAAGTGTGTTTCAGGCGTAGGAAAGACTCCAATCCACACTTTGATATTATTTAGTCAGTCTTTTGTGTATCAGTCCTTACAGAATCTAATCAGTGAAAATTAATGGGTTGGGTTCTGATTTCCTTAACTTTTTATGGGCATTTATTCTATGTCATTTACCATGATTCACAACATCTGCAAATCTAGTCAAGAGGCAGCCCATACTTCAGCCAGCATAGTATGTGTATTTCTGTGACAGGTCTCTCTGTTCTCATCAGGCAGCTTGAACACCGGACTATTAAGAATTTATTACTCCTTGCAGAAGCTTGGATGTGGTAAAAACAGAAGGCAAAAGAGACAGCTTCCACAGCTCACAGAAGAGAACTTTTTGTTATTCAGGTCTTTTATTTTTAGGGAAAAAAAATAACAATAGCTAAAAGATAAACAATTTTGCTAAAGAAAACAAGTTTGTTTCTATCTATGAATTCTGTGAAAGCAAAAGTCAGAGGTAGAACGGTTCATAAGATTCGCTAATGCAAACTGCATGTTGACACAGGAAAAATTTTGATGTTGTATCACATTTCAGAAACCTTTAAGGATGGATATTTCCCAGGAATCTGGCTCCATCTTCCCTGCCACTCCCTTGGGTAAAGGAAGGCTGCCAGTGAGGTTTCCCTCTTCCCCTTCGACCTTCTTTCCCCCAAAATTATAAACCCAGCTCCCTTAGCCACTCTACACACATTCTCCAGCCTCCTAACCATCTTTCTCAGCAAGACAGTTTGGCCTTGTAGGCAAGGGCATACAGGATGGCTGCATGTTACTCTATGCTGAATACTAGCTCCCAATCCACATGTGGATTGATTAAACTGCACAGCAGCAGCTGAAAGGTGCATCTCTGGATGCACACCATACCAGAGCCAAACTGCTGTCACAGACTGGCAAAGAGCAAGGAAACAAGTATTTTTTAATTTTTTTTTTTTTTTGGCATATGGATGTAGAATTTAATGCTGGAATATCACTTTGCATTCAAATAGCACAAAGTCGCCAGAAGCAAGAAATTAAAATGAGCTGCTCTTACTGCCTTAGCAAATTACAAAAGGTATTTCAAGGAATATCCCACATCTAGCATTGAGTTAGCCATGCTTGGCGTAGGAGATTGACCTAGATGGTATCCAAAGGCCTCTTCCAAATTTAATTACTCTGATTTTATTCTGTACCTTGAGGGACTCAAAAAAATTCTATAACATACTTAAAAAAACATCTCTAAAGACAAGAGCAATTGACTGATTGGATAAAGAACTCTAAAAATCTTTTTTAAATGGATATAAATGAAGATAAAAGAATGTATAGGTTCTCAAGTCCAACATTTAGAAAACACAGGAGGTTTCTAAAATACTCATTAACCTGTTACTTAAAGCTCTCTACCAGTTTGTCTTCCCTGAATTATCAGTTCAACCCCAGTGTCTCATTAGGATCACTGCTTTACTCCCTCCACTGTGTCACTCCACAAATGCCTGTGCTATAACACAGTAGAAAGGGCATCTCTTCCAAAAGGACAACTGTAGTTTAAGATGCAACAGACCTGATTAGCACATGCCTGGAGCATGATGGGTGTGTGATTGTTGTGTGATTGCCTTGTGCTGTGCATATGACTGTCATATGCTGGGCATTTGTTGTATGGATGCGTGTCAGTGACATGATGCATGTGATCAGTGTTGGATCAAGGACTTTTGCTCAGCCCTGGCTACTCAGTCCTGTGAATCCTGACCACTGGTCCAAGTGACTCGGCTGGAAATATGACATAGATTTTTGAATACAAAAGCCTTTCCCTGGAGGTTTTAGGAAACCTAGTTGTTGACCTCCAGTAAGCCTCCCAAACTTGCTAAATTCAGCAGTACATTCCCAATGTACAAAATATAGCAAGGGGATCTAGACTGCAAGATATCTGTTGCAACCAAACAAAACTTTGTCAACAGAACACCACTAACGGATGTGACAAAATCATCAATGTAATGATGGCCATGTTGGGTGAAAATACATCTACTTGATGCTGATTCCACTATTCTGCTTCTCCTGGCCAAGAGCAGCTGAAGGATTGAGCCTGCCCCGCTTATATGGCTCCATTTGATTTTCTGCCACCTCAGAGCACTGAGCTAACATATGCATGGAAACATCTTTTGTAGCTGCAAATTCTCCCTTCCAAGAGGTAATAGTCAGCTAGTAGTCATTCTTTTTATATGTGTAATTGGGATTATTCTTCCTCTTCAGTGCATCACTTTACATTTTACTAACAAAAATTTCATAATTCAGTGTAGTGCCATGATGAGTTTCTGCTGAAAAGTGGCCGCTTTTTTACCACTCTGGTACCTCAGTATCAGCTGCAAACTTTGTCACCTCAGTTTCCTGCCTTTTCTAGCCTGTTGATGAATGTGTTGAACAACACAAGCATAAGCCCGGATTCCCTAAGAAATCTACCAATGAGATTACTCCACTCTCAGGCCTGACCTTTGCACATTTCACTCAGCTCACACCAAAAGCTCTCAGGAACTGTGGAGGGGAAAGTAAGTAGCCACTGTGAGCCAGAATTAGATTCTGTAGTAATGTGGAAAGGATAAAACAAACAGACATATGCTTTGCACAGAACAAGCACTTCATCAGTCAGTCCTGATCCTAAAAGGAGACTTAAAAAACACTGTGCTCAGATGCACCTGGGAATTAAGTGCATAGCACTAGAACATCAAGATCCATGGACTCAATAGAGACACTTTTTATGGCACATTATTGTCTACTTTTCCCTACTCCAAACAGTTTGTGCTCCACAGAATACAACATTCTCTCTCCCTCTTTCTTTCCCCTCTTGCACTAATATTCCATCTGTTCCAAAGGCTCCAGACACCTTTCCTTGCAAAGTTAGTTTAAGTAACTCACCTCAAAGGATTTAATCTGAATCTAACTATGTCCTGGAGAAGCTACTGTCTTATCAGAACTTGTTTACTTTCCTTCTCATTATACCATTATATAGTTTGATAATATACTGCTTCCAGCAGGCCTTTTTCTGGTGGTACCTTTAGACCATCGTGTTTCTAACAAAATGCAATACTTTTTTTAGGTTTTTCTTGTTTGATGTTGGTTTGTTGCATCCACAGGTGATGCAGCTGGATTGTCAGATCTCCAGTCTTGAATACTGTCCTAAGGTTTCCCAAACATATTTACCCTGGAAATTGGCCCTCACAGTATGTCATTTTAGACATTGATCCCAGGCTATGCCAGTTTTGTCTGACCTTAAACTTATGAAATTCTTCCAGCTGTCTTTGTACACGTGTAAAAGCCATCAGCTGTCTTAAACCTTTGACTGTCAGGGAATATTATGCCAGCACTCAACACAGAACCTAGACTGTGTCATATCCAGGATCTGAATCTTCAGCCAAAGAATTCCTTTGTTACCTTTCATTCTCATAAAAGTCTCTCAGATAGCAAGTGCAGGCATCCTTTTTCTAACAGACAGTGAATGAAAATGGAAAATAATACTCTTATTTGAAATAGTGGAAGACACAATGGCACTGCAAGTTCCACATATTCTTTAGGAATCTTATTTAACGGACTTCAAGAAACAGCAAAAGGAACACATGGCACAAAGGATGCTGACCTTGCTTATCCTTTTGAAAGAGGTCAGAGATTGAACAAAGTTATTGTAATTTTTGCTTACTTTCACTCAGAAAAAATGTGAATGCAGCCATATTCAGGTTACACATCAGCTAGGAACTAAATTATGCAGAGCAGCATAACCAAGTGCCTTCCAGATTCACAGGAAGCTGTTGTCCAGACAAATACACTTTTCCTAGCACAGTCTGAAACTAAATGAACTGTCATTAGGGAAGATAATATCAATATAGGAAGTATTCGGGAAAAAAAATTTCCCTCATAATCTCATTTATTCATATCCCTTTAAATTGCTATAATTGAAGATTTTAGGTTTTCGTTTTAACAGTGGCATGTAAAGAAGTAACATGCTGCTCTTAAGCACTCAGAAATGCAGAAATTCAGGACAGATACAAAGGAATGTTCAAAGATATATCATCTCTCTAAGCAGTAGTTTACACTTTTTTTCTTACTTAAATGAACTTATTTATTCTACAAGCCCATTAAATGAAGCAAGAAAATCAGTCCTATGCTGACATACCTCTCTCACAACTGAAACCAAAATAAAATCTTCATTTTACTGAGAGATTAAGGTTGTTTCAATTGTTTCCTACTTATTTCACTTTTCAGCTTCAAATATCATTTGTCTTCAACAGGCAAGTTTATTTCTGAATGACATCTTTTGCTTTCCCTCCTGTAAAAATAATTTTACAGTTAAATGCACTTTAAAACAATATTTAGACAACTAGTAGCACTGAGAGCATGCAGATTGTCAAAAGCCACATCCTTGATCAAACAGTTTCCCTGGGATGGAATCAAATTAGTGTGGATTCATGGGAACTAATTCCCTGCTAACATGTTTCTCCTAGAATGCTGCCAAATCTCTAGCTGCCAGAACAGTCACAACTCCTTTCCAACCTTCTGACCCCACATAGTTGATACAGGAGACCATCCATATGTGTCTCTTGCCAGTTAGAGCTCACAGCAGCAGCTCGTGTCAGGCATGGAAATAATAATATGATAAACATTTAATATGAACATGTCTGGAATTCCCACCATACGAAATGTATGCGAATAAGAGAAATTTTCTTTCCTGAGATGTCTCTTGGAGACAGAAGGAAAAGGAAATAGAAAAGGACACAAAACTTTAGAAGAGAGGTGGACGTGATATAACTTGGCTTAAGGTAGTTTCTCTCACAACATCCTTATTTGAAAGCTGAGAAGGAATATAGTGGACAAGACTGTTAAATGGGCTTTGTCTGGACAAAAGTGCTCAGAAGGTTATGATCAATGTCTGGCTGGAAGATCACAGTGATTCATACCTGTGCCCAGGTGGTTCAACATTTCCATCTGTGGTCTGGTTTGTGAAAGAGTCATCTTCAGCAAATCTGCAGAGCACTCTGTCCTAGGGATATGGTTATGGCTGTTAGGGTTTGCCAAATTCAGTAGCCCAAGACAGAAATGCTGCTGCAGCTCCATGGCTGCAGGACCAACTGGTAGCAAGGCTGAGCACGTATTGGCCAGAGGCAATACATATGTCCATACACATACACCCAGCCACATGGATCAGCAGTCAGGCATGGTCAGTCCACACACACAGTCAGTACCAATGGCCTTGTCCTACTCCCCTCACCAGCTAAAGAGGATTGGGAAAAGAGATTCGGAGGACCACACAACCACTGCCTACACTGCTTGAAGAGGCAGCTACAAAGTCAAGGGGAAAAAAACCCCAACATTTCATGGTAGTGCCAGGCCATATAATCCACAGCAACAGCTGCATCCAGTACCTTGGGTCTTCACCAGGACAGCCATGCAGCACCAGAGCAGAGCAGGCTGCCCAGAGAGAGGAGCGGTATGCACAACTGGAGGGTTTCAAGCTGGGGCTTGGTGAAACTCAGGCTGGCACAACTTCCTGTTGTCCTGCTCAAGAGGAGGAGGTTGAGGAGCCAGCTCAGCTTGAACTGGGGTTCCAGGGCCATGGGCAGGGGAGGGGGAGGCCCCAGGTGGGGTTAGTCAGGGACAGGAAGCTGGACAGCACCCGCCACTCTGATGGGATGCTGAACTGGAGCCCTCCAGAGGTCTCCTCCAAACAGCATTTCTATGGTTCTTCAAATGGAGCTCAGTTAATTGAGGGCAGCAACTGCATAACCTACATCACCATTCTCCTCATCTGTGTTACTACATCCGTGGAGCAAGCCAGAGAACCAGATTTCTCTTACCTTTTTCCCCTCCCCCAGGGTAAGCTGGGAAAGGCAGAGAGACTGCCTAATCTGATTTTCATAAAGTAAATCTGATCATGAAAGTGGCAAGTTCTTGCTAATATAATCAGCATTTCAATTTGTGTACAATTTTAATGAAAAACTCAACCAAACCTTCCTAAGCATAGGTTCATCCTCAACTTTCGATATTCCTGTCTGCAATGTATATTCTGTGCTGACATCTCTATTTTCTGTTGTATTGTCCCTTGGCTTTTTCTGTGAACCAAAGACACTTGGTCAGTAGAAAGAAAAGAAAGAAATATCAATTTAGTTGTTTTGGGATACACCAGTAGCAACTAGAAGAAGGACCAAGTAAACCATGTGAGGAAGTAAACTTTGTTTTCAGCATTAAGAAGGTATTACACAAGGGCAAAATAACTACCTCTTAGTGAACAACTACTCAAAATTGTGACAGAGAAGGGAATGAAAGCTAATTATGAGATGTGAAAACAAGTTCTGTGGTGGTGTGTGAAAATACTTGCATAATGAGGAGCAGAAAGGGACACATGATGAGATGCAGACAAGTTCAAGTGAAAAAGAAGGTGTATATGAGTTATACCAACAAAACCTACTGTGCTGCAGAAAGGAACACATCCAATGAGAAGCAAAAAAGCTATAAGATGGAAAAGTGAAAAAATATTTTCTGAGGAGACACAGGATGAAAGGTGATTCATGAAAATTAATGCATATGTAAAAGTGAAATGTAAAACCTTTAAAAGTCATTGATGAATAGGAAAAGGCATGATAAAATGGAAAAATTATAAAGAAATTCAAGTGTGTAAGAAGAGGAGAAAGCAAAAGAAATGTGGAAAACATTGCACACTGATGTGTACTAAAAAAATGTGTAAACAAAAGTAAATACAAATAAAAATACACATAAAGTTATATAAAAAAGGAAATATCCTGGGGAAATGAGTAGTCGAAGTGAGGTGACAGAAATAAAAGATTAAAAAAGAGGTAGAAATTAAAAGCTGTAGTGCAATACAAAAAGGGCACTTGTTCTTTGAAAGTAAAAATGAAATGGTGCAAGGTAGTGGCAAGTGAGAAATAAGAGATGCAAGAATACATGCAAGGGGATATGAGTGCATGTGATAAGAAAGTTAAAATAAATGTTGAGCTACAGAGTTCAACATGTCTTTGAAGAGTAGGTGTTAGAGATGGAAATGCATACTGAGTTAAAAAAGTGAAATACTTCATTAAGAGGCAAAAAGAAAAACATGAGATGTGCAATTTGAGAACTAATAAACTGTAAAAAAACCCCAAACCTGCAGTAAAAACACAAATAACAAAAGGAAACCCTGAAAAAATATAAGACAAGAGAGGAATGGATTATGAGATGAATAAAATTCACATCTGGTGCGCATGAAACTGCTCAAAACCACAAACAAGTACTCATAAGCAGAAAAATGCAATATAAGCAACACATAGGGACTCGTAAAATGGAAAAGTGTAACAGCATTTTAAAGAAAAATGGGGAACAAGTTGTGAATAATGAAGCTGCATAATGAAATGCAGGACAGATATAAACGTTAAAAGAGGAGACGCTAAAAATCTAGAATGGGTAATGTTACACACCAAAGGATGTAAGTTAAAAAATCAAATCAGGTGGTTCATTCAGGAAAACTTCTAAGAAAAATTGATGTTTGGTGAGAGACAAAAAGGAAAATTATTTCTGAAAGGCAGAATTCATAAAGAAATGCAAACATAAAAATTCATAAATAAATAAAGAAGAAAAGCAGGAGAGTATTCAAAATTAGAAGTGTGTCATGGGCTACAAAATATGAAACATGTCATTAGAAATAAGTCAAGCTGCAGAATTCAGTGCATTAAGGAAAATGCAGAAATAGCTCTGAAAAAAGAAAACACAGAAAAAGATGCACAATGTGAAAAGGAAACATGGGAGGACCTGCAAATATGAAAATGTATGCTGAGGCACAACCCCATCCCCAAGTTTCAAAAAATACAAAGATGGAGGTTCATTATGCCTTCTTTAAATGAAAAGCTAGTACAAGATATAAAAATGAAATTTGCAATGTAATATTCAAATGATTAATGAGATATTTAAAGAATAAGTTTATTGAGGTGCAAAAGAAAGCCAGTTTACACAGGAGCAAAAAATATTACAGATTTGAAAAATCATAGTAGGATTCACAGAGGAATATATGAAATTTATCAAAAGATTTTAAGAAATTAACTGGAGAATGTGAGAAAAGGAAAATACACAGGGAAATCTGAAAGCTCACTCTCAGAATGCAATGCCTAGTCTGTAACAGGCAGTAAAAAGGAAATTGGCTAATAAGCAATGATAGATGAAATTCCTAATTAGATCTAAAAGCACATAATGAGACACTGAAGCAAAACCTAGCAGTGAAATAAAAATGAACATGCACAGCAAAAATCAAAACTGGAGACCGGAAATGAGATGAAAAAAAGCATTCATATTGAGATGCAGAATCAAAAAAAAGTAGGTAATGAGATGTGAAAAGAAAAATTCATAACAGCATTGGACATCAGGAATACATAATAAGTTGAAAAATTTTAGTAAGCCATGAAATACAAAATCTGAGAGAGTAATGACAGGCTAGACTAGAAATACACCTTTAAGACTAAAGAGGAAAAAGTAAATAAGGTTTGAAGCTAAGTAGTGAATCCTGTGATGCACTAGGAAAAATGCAGAACGAATTAAGGAAGATTGAATGCATGATGAAATATAGTAAGAAAAATCTGAAAGAAGTTGTGAAAAAATCAGTGTTTCATGGGAAGCAAACCCCCCAGTGTGTGATGTAACATGAACACTGAAATACATGGTGAGGGTCTGGAAAATGAGTAATGAGATGTGAAACAGAAATAAAATGATTTGTGATGACAATCATTCATAATGACAAGGAAAAATAAGAATTGAAATTCTAATGCAGCATGACGTGAATTGCTGAAGGAGATACAATAGCTGAGATGCATAATGGAATACGGAAACAAAAATTATATAATGAAGTGCGAAACAAAAATATGTACCATAATAAAACATGAATTGCAGCCATTTTGTCTTAGAAGGACTTAAGAACATAAAAAAGCAAGAAAATGAAACAACATAGGGATTGAACTGCCAAAACTGAAACATTCAAGAGGTTCAGAGGAGGAATTTTACTTGAATATTTTAAAAATGGGGTTAATTACAAAGTCACTGGTTGTTAGGGTTTTATTTTACCCTTTTTTTGGTTTTGAGCTTGCCCTACTTCTTGTTACAAAAAGGATCTAACACTGTTCGCACACGAATTCCTGACATTCAGTTGATAACAATACTGTAACATGCCAGCTTCACTCTGTGTGGCATCATCTCTTACATGTCATAGCAATAGGCTGAACTAGCAGATTATATAGGAGAAACAGCCTTTGGGAATTCTTCCTCAGGCTTGTCAAGGCCACCAAGTAGCATATTAGCTGAATAATAATTACAGCCCTAAGGCATCTGTGCCCTGGCCTACCAGCAGAAATGTGGATGACTTGGTCAGATACAGGCCTACAAAGAATCAGACATCGCACGCACAGCAATTTTTAGCATGTTGATAGTATTTATATACTATCTAGTGTGTATATATATATATATACACATACATACACTAGATATATATACCTATATATAAGTATATATATACACTAGTGTATATATACTTTATATAAAGAGAATGTATATATACATAATATATACTATATGTATATATATAGTATATTGTATATACTATACTAGTGCTCAAAGAGGAAGACAAACAGTTGCACTACCTCTTTGCTACCTCATGCTTTTGTCATGCCACACAATACATATATGACTAAATTTCCCAAGCAGCAACAGCATGTGTGGTCTCAAAGCCTGCCTGGAAGCCTTGTGAGTGTCTTCTGCTGAAATGCTGGGTCTGCTTTGCTCTGACAGTGCCTTCTGAGGTGTCTGGAGTTGTCAGATTGTGACTTTGATTTTCACCTATATTTTAATGCTAAAACAGATCAGTTCTCCAGTACCTACCCCAAAAGTAATGGGACATTGGCATCATCTTGTGTCCCTGGGATATTTCCATCCCACAAGCAACTCATTTTTGCAAAGACTGTGTAAGCACAGGTAAGGTGCAGATACCGATAAAGGAGGCTCATCACCCCTGCAGATGGTGCCTGCAAAGAGGGAAACCTCTGAAACACAGCATTGGACCATGCAGGATGAATGCTGGAGAGGCTACACAGAAGGTTGGAAGCATGCTTTACCTTAACAATGTGGAGCAGAAGGCTCCCTGGGACAAATACAAGGTTGCTGAAGCAGTAACTCCAGCTGACCCATACAAGGCCATTTCATTCCTAAGCCAAGTCCTTCGCAGGCTGGTCAGAGACTGTACACCAGAACTGCAGTGTGGCACAGGCTGCCACCGCTAGTCAGGTGCCTTCCTCAGGAGGGGTCACTGCATGGAACACATGCTGCCTTACTGCTGTCACCTGCCATCCCTGCCACCAGCCATGAAAAAGTCTCTGCCCAAAAAAGACTTGGTATTGAAGTTGCTAATGTAGCTTTTTGGAGAAAGGATCTCAAACCGTTCCAGGGAGCTGGATAAAATAGGAGAGAGTGGTGCTGGCAATGACCTCTCTTTGGAAAATCTTGCTGTCTGGTGTAAAAATATGATGGCATGCCATGGTATAAAGCTGAGTCAGCAATCCTGGCTGTACAAGGGGTCAGACTGGCATGCTGCTAGTGCTAGAGCAGGGTCCAGCTATTGAGCAGAGAAAAGTTCAAAGTCCTCACAGGGTATCTCTAGGACATTTCCTTGTTTTACTATTTACCACTAACAAGAAGAGTTCCATTTTTGTTTCCAACTTTCTAACTGTCCAATATGATGTAAAGAGCAATTAGATCATTCATCAGTCTCATTCTTGTCAGAGCCCTTCAATATCACGTGCTTCCTTAAATCATGTTGGCCTCTGATCAACTTTATCTAAAAATTATCATACACAGCCACCTTCTATGTCTTATACTAAATGCTATGCCTAGGGTTACTGAAAGGGTTGCAAATAAATGCAACCAACCTTCCCTTCCCTTCCCTTCCCTTCCCTTCCCTTCCCTTCCCCTTCCCTTCCCTTCCCTTCCCTTTTCTGTCTTTCCTGCAGCCACCTGAGGTCAGAGGAGCAGAGTATATTTGAAGTTGTTGTTTACTGTAACCACGACATATATCAGACAAAAGGCCTTTGCAGTCCTACACTGGACCATCTTCCAAAGGCAGCTCTGCCTCAGCTCCAGTCCAAAATCAGGATAAGAGCTGTCAGTGACAAGCATGTCAGAGTACCCTGATCTCATACAGGATTTCACTCTAGAGATGCCTTGTGCTGTAAGGTCAGGACAGCAGTCTTGGCTTGGAGGCTAGCATGAAAGAAGAATGTAAAGTGGCTTTCCTGGTGGAGCTTTGCCATGGTTAGCATCAAATATTTTGGCCCAAGTGGTTCAGGAGTTACTTTGGAGGAGAATGATTGGAGAGGGGGTTTTAATAGAAAGAGGTTTCTTTCTCCTCACTCCTGATGCTTGGCTTTTTCTTAGTGCTCATACAAACTCAAACCAAGCCTGATTTCCTGAAAGGATCAACAACAGATTTGAAATGTCCAAACCCTTTCATCTTAGACCCATCCTTCAAAAGGAGAAACTCCTTCTGGAAAGCTGACTGTCATTTAAACTTTAGGAAAAATTCCACCTGTCTGCAGTAAAAGTAGAATTTCACCAATAAAATTTTCTCTGCTTCACAAACTCTGATCCTTTTAGTATAATAGCCTGTAAAATTTGATCTGACAAGAGGTAAAACTCTCAATGGCATTAAACCTATTAGACTGATTCAAAAGCTAAAGCAATACCGTGATTAGTGCATATTGCATGCATTAAGACCATAACAAATAAGAATACAATCAGTTGCCAGCAGCAACTGGTAACTTGTCTTATGCTGTAGAGTCAATCCAAATTACTCACTGAACAGCAGAACACTTTAAAAAATGGATAATGTTTTGGATGAGAAATAACACCAAAACACAGGCTCTGATAGTACAGATAATAAAGATAACAGCTTTATCTTTAGGATAGAGATACTGAATGCACATTTAGACTCCATTATCTTTCCACAGCATGCTTCCCTTCTACATATCCTGCAGCCTCCATTTATACTGTCTGGTAAAAGACTATTAAAACCATGCTCTGTCAGCTACAGAAAATGCACACAGATTATTTTAAATAAATAAGTGTTCAGCAGAACTCAGCTTTAATGGTCCAGGGAGAATTTTGTCAGAGCTAAAGACCAACATGAGGATTGTCTATCTTTGATACAAAATTTACCAGACAGTTGGTTAGTGAGTGTTCTACCTCATGAAAATGTTGAACAGCTTCCCTTTTTTGAAAAAATGAAGATGCCTTTATAAAATAGTCATCTTCTTTTAATTAAATGAAAGGCATCTTTATGCATTCTCTGAAAATACATCATTTCTCCTACAAATAAAACAGGCTTAATTTTTGGAAAGGCGCATGTACACCTCACTTAACCTCCAAAATTTTAAGGAGTTCCTATCATAAACTTTGCTTGTAACTCCTCTCTAGCTCACCATTTTCTTTTTCTTCTGTATGATGCTTCCGCGGTTCTCCTGCTTGGGTGATATATCGCAGCACTATAGTCAATTGAAGCTGAACAGAAAGTTGCATCAAGGTTAGAAAACACCTCAGAGAAAAGTGGAGTCCTTGGCTGGGCATTCCTGACTGAAACATGTGGAACATGCTTTCGCCTTCTATGTTTTAAGTTGTCACATTACCGTGAGTCTAGGAAGCAGGTGAGAGGAGGCTGGTATTAAACAGCTCGTCCTCTGATACATAACCTAAGAGTGTTCCAAGGGAGTTTACACTGGCTGGCAAAAACTGCTTTGACTCTGATATAAAATGAGTGAGAGGGGTTCTCTAGAGCCCACATTGAACAGCACAAGTGAAAATTAGAGTTCCTGTTGAAGTCATGACTCTCACATTGCACATTAAATACATCCACTAACACTTTTTTGGAAGTGGGGGCAGGCTGAGTTTTAAAATTCTCGTGCTCATAGACAAATTATATATTTAGTATATAGTTAGGATTGACTAACATGTTTTTGTTATAAAGCTTGGTTTCTGCTAATTACAATTTTGTGAATCTTAAGATGTTTGGACTTGGATCCCCTCATTTACATGTTTGCTGCAATTGACTGTTACCTTTTTGATTTTTAGTTCATATAATACAGACATTTTCAAGACACATCTGCCAAAACACAATTTCTGCCAGTCTGAGAAGAATAAGAAAAAAAAAAAAAACAAAACAGAAGAAAAATCTCTTTTTATAAATTTTTATTTTAAAAGCTGTAGTACTTTTGCAGATGAAGGAGTTGCTACAGTCATTACACTCATAATGAGAAGGCCTTTTTTGGCTACCAGAGTTGCCCAATTACATTGAAATGATAATCCTTTGGAAATGAGAAATCAGAAGTCCATATACATTCAGAGGCTACAAAATTCTCTGAAGATGTGACCTTCACTGGGTATGGTCCATTCTTATGTTCTTTTATATATCAAGAAAATGGTAACTGCTCCATGAGCCACGAAGTAGATCTGTAAATATTTCCCTTCAGTGTTGGGCTGCAAGGACTTTGCCTGCTGATCTTCCTCCTGATTGACAAAACAGAAAGGCCATCTTTGAGTTTCCTATCACTTCCTCCTATGGCAAGGAACACGAAGAGAGACAGACATTTTTCCTGGTGATCCTTCTTATAATGGGAATGGGAGTACTAGAAGCAGAGACAGGAACAGATTCCCAGCATCTCTTTGCAGACAGATGGGAATGCAACCAGCAAAACCTATGTCTCTTTTGTTTGCAATGGCAAGCTCATGTACAAGCATCATGTACAAGGGGATAAAGTATTGTGCTGTGGCTCTTCGGGCCCCCGTCCAGCCAATGACTCATGCTTTAAGGAGGCCTAAATTTTTTTAAACATTTAAAAATTCTAAGGCAATAATTCTAATTACACTTTATGCTTTAGCGCACTTAGAAGAACAGCATGATTTGAAAATGGCTCTTTTCAGAAAATGGCTTTGTAGAACACATTTGAAAGCAACTGCTTTCCTAAATGCAAATGTCTGAATTGCTCTAATTATCTAACTGGGGGAAAAGAGCCCTTTTTTAGACTGCCAATATCTGAAGAAATTATGAAAGGACAGGACAGCTTCTCCCAGTATTCATTTTTAGTATGCTTTCTATTCTAGTTCTAAATGCAAATGACCAGTGAGATTGTCAGTATTTTCATTCTGTTATTTAGTAATTGGATGTCTTTTTTTTAAAAGTCTTGTTACAAAAAAAATCACAATTGTAATTTTCAGCTGGTAAATCCTAATTATGCTACATTGTCACACAAAGTTTGGAGCCCCTAAACACCACTACAAGGAGTTCAGAGAAGTAGGAGGAAAGTCTCCAGGACTTCCTATTACCGACCTTAACTTGTCTTTATCCTGAGAAGTAAATAACATCCCTGTAGTAAGTACAGCATCTCTTTGCATGAAAAAGCAGTAATAGAAAGTGTATTTTTAGTTTCTTTTAATGTAATTTCACAGCAGGAAAATGGAAAAAGAAGGATCATGGCCACATCTGAGCTCCTTTAGAATATGATTTAGAGACTAAAACAGCTTCTACCATCACTACTTACAGGTAGGAGCATGATCGGGACTGAATCTAAAGACCTCTGCTTGGTTTGCTGGTGCAGGTACAGGTGGTGGGATCCACTGCAATTTTTATTTAAAACTCAGAAATGAACGGTCAGCTGCATTCATTCTGCACCCACCTATCTCACTGAGCCTTCTGTTGACAATATCAGGCAGAAAAAGATGGCCTGCATGTCTTTCCTAACTGCAGGAGAAGATATGGCCTGTAGGTATTAAGAACTCCATCTAAACGATTATCATATGAGCACCTGCATAACAGAAAGAGATATCTATTCTTCTCCTGATTTGCATTAGTGAGGAAGTCCTGGTATTCCAGATAATTCCCAAGATGGCTGCAGTGGGAAGCTCAGGTACAGATAGGTTTGAATAGCCCTCAAAGAAGGTGTCAATCCTTCCCCTGCATTACTTACCTTTCAGCTGTTTCGCTTCCTACTATCACAATGTTTGCTTGTTACTTGTGCACTTGAGCTCTCATTTAAATTGCCAGTCATCAAGATTTTCACAGCTGGAGAACAGGTCTCTTCAGGCCCCCAGGTTAATCCTCTGTGATTCTGCTGCCTCATTATTTCACAGCCAATAGGACAGAAGGCAGAACAGCAAAGTTCACTCTGCAGCTCAGTGTAGCTCTGCTTGCATGGTACATGTGCTGGGATATACAGTTACAGGGGTTTCTCAGCATGTAAGAGGTCTTCCACTAGAGCAATTGGTGGGATAAAGGAAAGCCATTGTAGGGGAATGAGTGGACCTTGCTCAAGAGATGATGAGGAGATAGGCTGATTTAAGGATTCCTTGTTTTGTTCAAGAGACCTTTGGTAGCTAGGAGGCTTAGGCTTTGATTTCTTTCCCTTTCCAGCCTTTCAGAGCACTTCACTCTCTGAAAAGATGATTTCACAGATGACCTTGGAGCCCATACAAGGCAGGGGAGGCAAGTTGTTAAGAAGGCCTCGAGAGGAAAACGTTTTGTATTCTTTCATGCCCAGCATAAAAACACTGTTAAGTTTAGCATTCCTGTCTTTGAAAATAATTTTTTTCTAAGTCTTCCCACTGCCTGGCAATTTGGGGGCACCTGCCTTATCTTCCTCTACAGCCTCTGTATACACCACCATATACAGAGTCAAGTAAATTAATTTTTGCACTATACGTGCCTTTCTTCTCCCATCCACTGTTCGATTTGCTCTGGATTTCATGAGGAGGATGAACTAATTTTTACATGATAGGGATAAGGGGAAGACCAGATCTCTGGACTACTCTGCACAAACAAACTGACAGCACAGTGACACAGGGGGCATGAGGAATTCTGGTGAGTCCCAGAGCAGCTGTGGCAGAAGCAGTGCATGGGCATGGCAGCCACACCTTCAGGCTTCCACGTCCAACATCAGTGGGGCTGAGCATGTGTTCCAGTAGGCACCAGCACAGCCCTGTCCTGACAAGCACTGGGGTTATAGTCAGGTCCAAAGCAAAGTCAGGGTCAGATTCAGCCCAGAGACTGAAACAGAGGTTTGGAGGGGTTTTGCTTAAGTTAGCCACATTAATTAAACATTTGCCATGATACAAAGAGCTAAGAAAATGCAAATTTCTGGAGCCACCTACTGATAAAGGACAATACCCAGAGGAGACCAAAAGATGCAAGAGATAGATAAAGAAGCCTCCTGTCTCCAAATTAGTAGAATCAACAAAAATCACTCAAGATAACACCAAAGAACCAGAGCGCACACACAAAGGAGAAAAGTTCAAAAGTTCAGCCTGAGAAAGACAAGATCCTTCGGCTTCGAGACCACCGAAAGGAGCCTTTCTGGACCACCAGGACAAAGGACGCATGCTCAGAAGGGCGTGAACCTAATTAACATACCAGGCGGGGACAGGCAGGGCCAGGGGTTGAATATGCATGAAAAGGTTATGTAACCAAGTGCATATGGAACACCTTTGTGAATAAAGATGTGGTTCAGGCTGAGGTGAGGTACACAAGTTTCATGAGAGCTATCTCACTTGTGCCGGGCGCTCATAATACCTACCCACTTCAGAACTTAAACAAGTTGAGGAGTTTGTTTATTCCGCATATCGCTTCAAGACAATCCTAGCAGCAGGATTTACACCAAGACAGACCCCTCTGTACTTTAGGGATGAACTCATTCAGGGCAGCCCCTGGTGTGTGGCTGGATTGTTCCAACATCTTAGCAGTGTCCTCTGGGTTCAGGAACAGTCCCCAGCAACCACAGGAGCACAGTTAGATTTCCTGAAGGAGAATTGCAGAGGCAAGGCTCAAGTATTAGTGACGTGTAGTAAAATGAAATCAGTTTAGTGACTAAATTAACCATAATATTGCAGCAAAGAGAGATTCACTCATGGCAATGCTGATGAGGAAGGCAGAAATGTCTGAAGAATTTAGCTACAAAATTCACATCAAAATTTAGTCTTTACTGTTAAATTGTTGAACTAAACAACCTTAGGCCTTAAAAACATGGTTCATAACAGCATGTACTTAGAACAGCCAGTGAAAGAAATATGTTCAGTCATTGACTGGCTCAGATGCTAAACTTGTTTTGCTTACATGAAGATTTAGATGTACTAATCCATGGTTTCTGCACCTTGAGGAAATATGTTGTTCATTGACCTGTCTTAGATAACTCAGATTGCTCAAGTTGAGAGATCCAAGAGTGAATCTAGAAACAAAATCTTCAAAGTTTTCGATTAAGGTGTAACTGTTAAAGGGTACCCTTGCCATTTATTTCTAGTAGAATTGTTGGGACAAAAAATTCTGTGAAGTGTTACATACTTGCAATGATGCTGTGCAAAGATTTTGATGCTTTATGAGTGGGAATCACTCATAAAGTCACTGCCTTTGATGGATTTTGTCGAAGCAAGAGGAAGCTATTAATGGAAAGAAGCACATAAAACTGCAGTCAGATAATTGATACTGTTCATGGACTTTAAATGCTTGCTCACTTTCTCTGCATACCTGAAGCCAAAATCCCAATCTAAATTACATTCACATTTCAGTCAAAATGTCTTTGACTCATGCCTTCTCACTTTAACATTATAAAACTTCTGCATGCACTGAATACTCTGGATGTCTCTCACAGAGAGAACTAAGCAGCACATGAGTGAGTTTTGTGCTGTAGCTACTACTGCAGTTTAAGGCATCAAAAAAATTTGAGACAATAAACATTCTTTTGCATGGAATAATCCCTGCTTGCTTTGATTTACTAGTGATATTTTAAAGTAAGAAACATTTCTGTTTTATCCAAGATGGACCTTAATCAGTCTTGTCTCTGCCATACGAACGCCTCATCTAGGCTAGGCAAAAGCATGGAGTTGTAATTGTTGCAAATAGGAGGTGAAATGTGTAGGCAACATGTCAACATTATGTTAGCTCATAACATGACCCCTAGATAGAAGACCACCATACATCCCCTAAACAACCACATCCTAAAAACCTTAATCAAGAATGACTACTGAAGATGATTGAGCTGGTCCATGATTATATGTACTCTAATGACTCACATTCTTTAGTTTTAAAGAGCTTAATTACCTGTTAAAAATTCATTAACTGACATTCGAGTACACCACAACTTTATTTCATCTTGGAAAAATAAGTCATAGAAGAGGAGCAGATTCAATGGGGAGGAAAAAAATTTTGCACACTATTTTAGTCATCCAGATTTCTGCCATTAAAACTTGGTTCCAAATTTTATTTTACTAGAACTTGTCCAGGTCATTAAAAATAAGAAAGAATTGTATTCAGCTGTGAAGATAAATATGTGCATATATTAGGTTTATGTGGCAAGCTTTTGTAGTGGAGGGGTTACGGGGGTGGCTTCTGTGAGAAGCTGCTAGAAGCTTCTCCCATGCTCAACACAGGCAATGCCAGCCAGCTCCAAAATAGACTCACTGCTGGCCAAGGCTGAGCCCATCAGTGATGTTGGCAGTGCCTCTGGGATAACATATTTAAGGGGAAAAATTTGCTTCACAAGAGCAACTGAAGTCAGGAAGAGGTGAGAATATGTGAGAGAAAGAGCCTGTGGACACCAAGGTCAGTGAAGAAGGAGGGGAAGGAAGTTCTCCAAGATGTGGAAAGACGTGCTTCATGCTGAAGCAGTTCATGAAGAACTGCAGCCCATCAGAAGAACTCATGTTGGAGAAGTTCATGGAGGTCTGTCTCCCATGGGAAGGTGTCTCCGTTTGAGGGGGAGAGACAGTTGAAACAAATTAAAAGTGAATTCAATATCAAATTGTTCAAGACTGAGTATAAGGATAGAAAGGATTTTATTAACAACAAACAAACAAACTATATATATATGTATATATATTATGTATCGAAAACCAAAACACCCTTATCCAAACAATGTAAGCACCCAAAGTCTAAATTATGTATCCCCTGCTTAGGTGAAGACCCAGGGCTCCCCCAGGGACTTCCCGGGGCAGAAAAAAAAAGGGAAGGAGTGGATTTGGGAACCCGCGGGGGACGGGGCTAGGCTTTGGGGACCCCAAGAAAACC
>WEIV01007726.1:60931-92891 GCA_013390005.1 Calyptomena viridis
GGGGGGGGAAGAGGGGACCACCAAAACCGTGCCCCGGTCCGAGGCACCACGGCAGGCAGGAGGCTCCGGGGGTGGGGGGCCCCGGTTCGAGGTACCGCGGCAGGCAGGAGGCTCCAGGGCTGCTGCGGGACATGGGCAGGCACATCCCCCGCCTGCAAACAAAAGTGGAAAAAAGTTTTCCTCAAAACAAACCATAACAGAAGGACTTCATCCTGGAGGTGGAGAAGAGTGTGAGGAGTCCCCGCCCTTAGGAGGAAGGAGAAACAGACATTGTGGGGTGAACTGACTGTAGTCCCCATTCCTCTGCACGGCTGTGGTGGGAGAAGGGAGAGAAACTTGGGAGTGAAGTTGAGCCCCGAAGGAAGGGAGGCATAGAGGGAAGATTTTGTTAAGATTTGGTTTTATCTCTCACTATCCTACTCCAGTTTGATTGTTGATAAATTCAATTAATTTCCCAAGTTGAGTCTGTTTTGCCCATGACTGTAACTCGTGAGTGATCTCTCTCCATCCTTATCTCAACTCATGAACCTTTTTTCTTCCCTGGCAAGCTGAGAAGGAGAGAAAAAGTCACAGAACAGCTTTGGTAAGAACACGGCAATCAGTCAGGGTCAGTCTACCATGGTGCATTTTTTAACACATTTTTGCTTTTTATCAGTACAAAGCCGCTCTTTTAGAAAGCAGAGACTTCTGGTGTAATAGAATTTCTGTCTTCCCAAAGGAAAATAGATGCACAGGTGAAGAGAAATATAGGTTTAGAGCACTACATAATCAAATAAAGGTGAGAGAACTCAGTGAAGTCTACTAAATAGTGATAACAGCTCTTTCCCCCTTTCATTTCAGATATTTGCTGAAGCAAACACAAGTTTGTGAGAAAAATGTTGGGAAAGAAAATGAACTGAAAATCAGGAGAGAAATGGTTGGGGAGATTACCTTTCATTTGTTTTTCTACATGAACAATTTGGGTAAATCAAGAGATATAATGTATCTTCAGTTTGAGTCTTATGATGGCAGTGTATGAGGCTGAAAAAGAGAGAAATGTCTCTTATTCCCTTTGTGGTAGTTACATCCACCAAACAAAATAATTAGGGAGAAAATTCTAACAGCAGTAACACCTATAAGACAGGCAGAATGTCTTTATATCTGCAGTTTTCCTCATGAAGAAGCTCAATTTGTATTAGCTTCATGGATATTCACTGCTCTGATGTTGAAGGAGCTCTGTGACAGTGCATGCACCTCCAATGTTTTTTCCTTGTGCCCCAAACTCTGTGCACTATCGTCCATACGTTTGAGACACACCTCTGAATGCCCTTCCTTTTAAATAGCAAAGTCCTCCTTGTAACCTTCTCTTGTGCTACCTCCCCCACAAGCAGCTCTTCCTTACTTTCCTCTATGTTGAGGTCCCTGTTCTTGAGCATAGTTCAAGAACCTCTTACCACTTTATTAAGTCTGTTCACAGGGATCTTCTTATTATCAGGTGGATACCACTTTCTCCTAGTAGACCCTCATCTTCACTGAATGAATTGCCATGATCAAATAAACCAAAGCTTTCTAAAGGTATCAGTTTTTTCACCCCTGCATCAATACAGGCTGGGCATAACAAAATGAATGTGAAAGTTAAATGAATTTCAATAACATTACAACATTGTCACTGTAGTTCTTCTGCTAGTGTGACTGCCTTATGAAATCCATGTTAATTGAATGCCCCTGAAAAATCACGGAATTGCAAACTCTCAGACTGGACCTTTGTATTTGTAACCAGAATGGGTGAAATATGTTGCCAGGAAACAATGCACATTCTCATTCTTCCACTACAGACTTAGACAAACCATTCAAGGCAAGAAAGTGAAGTAACATCCCATTTACCTATATATTGAGCCTTTTGCACTTGTACTAGACTGTGAAGTTTTGTCAATGAAAAGCAGAACTCTAGCAATGTTTTGTCATTCTTGATCTTAACTGAGGTTAATATAGCAGCTGGGAGATGAAAAATCAGCGTCTCATTTTTCCTTTGAAAAATCAGATTTCAAATGTGTGGTAGTTTTTAGTGGCCAGGTTTTTTCTTGTTAGCAGGAGGGCCTATGGGGAGGCTTCTTTGAGAAACTGCTGGAAGTTTCTCCATTTCCAGCAGAGCCAATGTCAGTCAGCTCCAGGCTGGACCCGCCGCTGACCAAGGCCAGGCCAATGAGGAGTTATGGAAACGCCTCTGTGATAACATATTTAAGAAGGAGAAAAAAAAAGTGCGGGCAAACATGGGCGCTTAGGGAAGAGCAGAGTGAGAAGCTGTGATTAACAACCAAGGTCAGTGGAAGAGGGGGAGAGGAGATGCCTTAAGCACTGGAATGGGGCCCCTGCAGTCCGTGGCGTAGATCATGGTGAAGCGGGTTGTCTCCCCCGCAGCCCATGGGAGACCACAGGGAGCAGAGATTCATCTGCAGCCCATGGAGGACTGGAGGACCTCATGCTGGAGCGGATGGATGCTGGAAGGAGGCTGTGACTTCGTGGAGAACCTACGTTGGAGCAGCTNCTGTGTGTGTGAGTCCTTGGCATTTAGCCAGGGTCAAACCACCACAAAATGCTACTTTCATCATCCTGTAGGGACAGGGATTGTGTCAGATGGAAAATGTAAGGAAAAAGAATGAAACACTTTGCTGGGCTAGAAATCTCTTTCTCAATGTCACAGTACTGTGACACTAGTCTAACATCTAGTGTTAGAAATGTTTTCACCTTGCTGATTGCAGAGTTTTTAATTCTAATATAAATAATCTGTCAAAATAAAAATGGTCTGGATATACATCAGTGATCCAAATTAAAACCAGTCATTCATTAATTTATTAGTCTGCTAAATGATCACATTTAAAAGAAAGAACAATCCATATTAAAAATTAGCATCAAGTTGATATTAAAATCTATAAATCAGAACACAGAATTCAAATGTTTGCTTGGCTCCATTTCTTTGTGTTTTCATACTTTAAAATATTTGCTAAGCCAAAAGTAGGTTTTAAATATTTCATTATCCAAGTCATTAGGATACTAGCTCAGGAGAATAAATGGGATATGATTATGGCTTATCAGATAATACAGTATCAAAAGATCAAAACAGAACCTTTCAGTGCAGTATAGTATGCCCTTATTTGTAACATAATTGTAAAGCCTTTAGATTAAGCTTGTCTCCACCAGAATCTGAAAATAAACAGGATATTTGACCTCCAGTAATGTGTTCAACTTCCCTTCTGAGCACATCATTTATCTGCTGTGGTTTGTGAGTTGGAAACACTTTACTTTTCCCTTCCCCCAAAATCAACAACTAATTTTCTTGTGAATCAGTGCAGCTATCACAATGTTGCATATAGACCCTACTGACCTCTCTGAAAGTATCTTGTCAGATACAGAAGGAAAAATACTCATCCCAAACAACAAAGGGAGAGAAGAAAAGTCCATCTTCCTGCAGCTGCTTCATTGTAATTCATCTTCTAGTAATGAGAAGTCACTGGTGTCTTCTAGTCATACCCATTATAAATTCTGATGAAAATCCATAACAGTAAAAGACAATGAGGAACACACAAGACAGACTCCATCAGTGCTGGAGCTGGAGAAGCCTGATCAGCAGCTATTACTTCTCATACTCAGTTAATAAAATTTCTCTGTGTATGAGATTGTTCAATGTTTCATTTCTTAACTTGTGTAATAATGGTGTTTTGGAAGACATGTCTATGCCACAGCTGCTTTTAGAAGTCACTATGTTCCTGGGAAAATGGGAAGCTTTGGGGACATAAAACACCTGATTGAAGTAGCTAAAGGACAGTGTGGCTTGCAAACCAAGACGCTGAAAACTTTTGTAAGGCAGCAAGAAAGAACTTTAAAATAATCAAGGCGATTGTGGCAGAGGTGAAATCACAATGGCTGCCCTGGCAGATGTGCAACAGTTTTTCAGATACAAGGCTGGGATTAAGTGCATCTTCATGATGACAGGTATATTGTGCAAGCCACCACGTAATAGCCAGGGACCACCATTTAGAACCATTTTTTCCAAGGGCGCACCACCTCAGAAGTTACAGACTGACTGAAAAGTGTCTTAAGCTGGTCTTCAAAAAAGCTTTTAAAGCTCTATAACCTTTAACACTTTGCTACTATTAGTGAAGCAAAAGCTTCCAGCATAAGGCACTTTAACTGAACACTCTAAACCGAAATGTGGAGATATCTAAAAGCGTACAACACTTTTTGCTACTATAATACATTATGAGGCTTTATAAACACCAGCAACCTCAGCTGTACTGTCTGCCAGCCTGCTGCCTGTGCATTGACACATTCAGGGTTGAAATAAAGACTGACCAGAACAAACACACCTTATTTTGTTTTAAGAAGTTGTTTGGCAAGTAGCATCTACAGCCCTGGAAGTCTCTCATACTTTAATGCCAACATGGTAGAAGCAAATTGTTACAGGCATCCAGCCTTGTAAATGAACTATACTGTCCAAGCTAGCAATGGTGTACCTGGTATTCCAAGCATTCCTGACACGTATGCCACATGCACAGGTGGTATGCTCGGTAGCCTGCCATATATCCTATATACGAAGGAGGTATATTCCATATACCATGTGGAATTCTATATACATCAGCTGTAGAGAGGGCAGATAACTTTTGAAGTCACATGTTAAAAGTCTCACTCAAGACACTGCAGAAAAAGTGTTTGGATGGATATCCAAGGTCATATTGGGCAAATTGGAAAAATCAGAAAATCAAGGGATGCTTGTGGCTTATTTATATTCAAAGAAAAACTTTAAAAGAAATAAAAGCTTGTCATGCCTTCTGGCACTGCCCTTTAAAAAGATGAGGACAGGAGGCATCAGACAGCAGTCTGGCTTTGAAGAGGAAAAAGAACAACGCAGGCCAAGTGGTGCAAAAGAAATTGAAAGCCCAGAAAAAAAACCCAAATCTGTTCTATCACTAGGAAAGGAGGTATATAATTTTAAAGGGATGACTTACATTTAAAGCTGCTCAAAACAGTAACATGGCAAATCAAAGCTGATTTAGTTTGAAGCATTGAGAAGACTGTTTGTGGAGGTGCCTCCACTTTCCACCATGGCAATCTGCACTTCTGGGCTTTTCCATAGCCAGGAATAGGGAAGATTAGAGAGATTTGAATGGATGTAAAAATTAGCCTGATGCACAGGAAAAAACAGGATTTGTTTGATGCACTCCCTGGCAACAGGAACCTGCAAGTCAGTTATTATCTATGGTCTGCTGTGTGTCAAGAGAGTGTTTATGGCAGACAAGTGTGCATTTGGGACACTCTGAGTCTTTACACTTGACCAACACTAAATGCCTGGTGGATTAGGTAGACATGAAAGGATTCAACATAATGGACAGGCAGCCATGTCACAAACGGGAAATTTGTTTCTGGGACGCCTGCTCGAGTTTCTTGTTATTGTAATGATAGATAACAAGGATTTTAGCATTAATTATGTTTAGAATCCTTTCAACTTTAAACACTAAGATACAGATTTTGTTGTTCTGTATGTGGATGATGAACAAATCCTACTGAAATCACTGCGGCTTGATTTTAGGAAGGCTGTGGTGTGAGAGAATACCTGCAACTCATACAGGGGTTCTGACAGCCATAAGAAAGACCATATATATTCTTAGCCAACAGGGAAGAGTTCACCTCTGGCTATCACCTGTTTGCCTTCGATCTGTCTCCAGATCAGCAATGTGCTGACCACTATTCCTTGAATAAAAGAGGAAAAAATGAGGGCAGAAATATATTTTGCAGGGGTTTTGACCACCACTGTTAATATGATCATGGACAGAAATATTTGGGAATGTGACAGATACAAACCAGAGAAGATACATACTTTTTTGACTAAATGTGAAGACAGACACCAAAGAGCTCCATTTATTATTTTTTTTCAGCAAAACCCTATTCCAGAGAATCATTTCTAGGCATGCACCCAAATGACTGATGGCATAGCCCAGCATCCACTAACAGATCGACTGTTCCAGAAGGTACAGTCCATGCATCAGGTGGTGGGACATCATACTTCTAAGCCTGCTCTGACAGAAAGGCAGGATGTTGGTCTGGGACCTTTGTATCTAGCCAGTAGTTTTTTTCAATATGTAAATAACTAGCTGCACTGACAGAAAAAAAATCAGTTCTTATCCTAAAAGGCTCTCTATTTCAGTATGTGACCATTGTCTCTTGTTCATTCATGATATAACACTAAGAAGAGTCTGGGAGTCTGGGCCCCTCTTCTTTACACCCTCCAATAAGGTGTTTATGCACAATAATAAGTACTCCTAAACCTAATCCTTTCCTGGCTGAGCAATCCCAACTCTCTCAGCCTCTCCCCATTCAGACAGTCAGTTCAGCTAAGTCCTCCACAAATTTTATTAAAAAAATATTTGTAGAGCAGTTCTACTTTTACTTCCCCCCCCCCCCCCCCCCCCGATTTGCTATTCTGACACAACAGTTGCTGACAACTGTAACTGAGCATGACACTTTCAGGCAGAGCAAAAAAGCAAGCAGTTGGCATTCTCCAAGACTTTTTAAAAAGTCATTTTTTCCACAGCTGCTATGCCTTGTCAGAACAGCAGAAAAAGGACATTCCAGTAGCAACCGAGTGACAAGTAATTCAAAACTATTGGGAAGGTGGTGAAAATTTTCAGTGGGTACCTTTTTGTCATACAATATCTCTGCATCTTCTGAAAGGGCCGTGTTCCTATCACATTTTGCCAAGCTTGACGTCACAGCACTGTGCTATCATGATCTTTTGGGGTGCACCACTGTTTGTATTTATGCCATAGTCCAAGATGAGGTCTCTCAGCAACCCAAAATTGATATTTTCTTTTTGTTTCATTTAGAGTCATGCCTTTAACTTTCATACACACTGCAGGTAGCTATAGGATTTGAGTGCTGATGCTGCAAACTCTTCAGTAAACTGCTTGTCTGGCAGCTCACTTTTCAGGTCCCCTAAACAGTCACCAAGCTGGGAGTGTTTTGGTCCCCTAAACAACTCATGAAAATCTGCGTCTGTTGTAACAAGGTTGGTAGCATTGGAGGGCACCAAAGAGGTCATAAAGCTCTAGGCATGTGTATGCAGTGACAAAACAAGCTATAAAAATATTAGTGCTGTGTTCTAGGGTCACATCTCTTTTGACATGTTTCCATGCACACCTTTATTGACAAAACCACAAGTGAACACATAGCATAAGTCAGGTAGCTATGCAACTCATCTGGTTCTTTCCCCACTGGTAGTGATGGTGTTTGCTTTCACCAGCCCAAAATATCCTGTCAAGGTGTCAGAGGTCTTACAAACAACTTTGGTATGTCCAAGACAGTATTGTTTTGTTCATGAAGAGATGATGACTAGTAAAATCTTAGCAATGTATCCTCACATCCAGATTACTCCATCATACAGAGAAAAGGGACACACCCCTCTGTCCAGAAGTGAGGCCCTGGGGATCAGTAGCAAAAGCAACTCGGTTCAGGTCAAACATCTCCTCCTTACTAGTTGTGTGCCATGCCAAGAATTTGTCAGGGACTAATTTGTGAAGGTACTAATTAGTCCCTAATTACTCCAACCAGCCTCTACAGGGACCTGCACTCATCCATAGCCCAGGGGTTCCATTCAAGCTCAGTTGTGGGCCTTCAGCCCCTTGCTGACCTATGTTAGGTGTGCCTGTCCCTAGCCCTGTTTCTGTAGTGTTGTTTGGTTTCCCTGGCTTGACCTTGGACCTGTCTTGTTAACTTTGCCTATGCCTGTTGGTCACAGCACAGGCTTGTGCCTGCTCAGGTCAGCTGTTCTGTGCATCACTGCTTTCTTGATAGACAATAGTCTTCTGTTTAGGTCTGCTACAGTTACCCTACACTGTGTATAAACCATGAAAGAAATATAAAAACCATTAAGTTCAATTATCAACTGAAACGCAGCTCTGTTTCTTGCCTTATCTATATATGATGTTGTTTAAAGGTAGAGACAGAAAGCACAAAGTGCAGCAGAGTGCACCAGTAATTTTAGCTGCTCTCCAGTGAAACAGTTTGTGGAGCAAATGCAGTTTATGGCTGTTGGAACATTGTGCTCAGAGGGGATTTCCATTAAAATAAAACCAAAATGCAATTTCATGCTGGCCTGCAGCAGTGAAATGGCTGATGTTCTATAAAAAACAACTTTAGAGGCAAGTACAGAAGCTGTCATAATTTGCACTAAATGCATTTAGGATATTAATTTAGGAAAAGACTGGAATATGGGAACCTATTAACTGATAAGATATAATTCATGTTAGGTGCAAAAAGAACTAATATGATGCTCAAGGATTGTGTGAGACTAAGTTCATTTTTTGTACATGGCTTTTGGTAGCAATATACACACAAGTTATTTGAAATGAGAAAAGCCACAGTAACCTCTCTGAAAACTTTTCTCCTTAAATTTTATTTTGAAATGTCTTTATATACTTTAGCCTGTTAGCATTACAGTCTTAGGCATAAGTAACACAAACACAACACGCAGATAGAGAGGCCAGTGTCACTTTCTATACAGCAGTCTACTCACACACTTTCATCACCATCTGTCTCATAGCACCATCATCTCACCATCATCTCACTCCTGCAGGCACTTGAAAGTTTCACTTCTTGTAGGAGACAAGTCAGTTCTTGCAGATAAAAAATTTTCTCTTTCATTACTATGTATTGTTCTGAGAACTGCTTTTTCTCATCAGACAGCTATCACTGGGCTACATCTGACCCTGATTATCCTTACCAAACCTAACCCTAACCTGCAGATTGGCTTCCTGTCTTCACCTGAACCTGACTCATTTGACCCTGCCCCTGGACTTGACATATCTTATGCTCTGGACTTGCAGTTCAACCTGACTACAATCTGCAGGGCTGTCCTGCTCATCTTGCTCAAGTAATGCAGGGCTGTGATCTGGACAGTGAGCAACCAGCCCTGCTGACTCTGTTGTCTTGCTCAGCTTATCCTCCATGGAAGGAAGCCAGTTATCACTGCTCCCTGCCTGACACATAACATTCATGTTGAGGAATCAATAGTATAATTTTGATTTTAAATAGTGTTTAAAAAAAGGGTAGGAGGAGTAAGGACACTCACAGGTCTAGGATTGCAGTGTTTGGGAATGGCTGCTTAGTTTCATGAATTAAAAGTATCTAAAGATTTTAGGAAATGGATGCTGGGGCTGGGGAGTTATATGCACATGAATTAGGACACCTTATTCTTGTGCCCATCTTATCCTTACAGAAACATGGCAGGTAGAAGGAGCAATAATATTGACAGCTTTAAACATGATTGTACATTGAATGACAAACATCACAAAAATGTCTTGACCCTAAATCCTCCCTGACACTCTAACCCTAATGATCACTGTGTAAAAGGAGGAAATGGACCCTGGAATATTAGACAATGTCATCTGACAATGAGGACAGCCCAGCATCATTTTTCCTGTCACACAAGGTGATGACGTATATTAACATATAGCAGATTAATCCAACAGTGGAATATCGCTTTCTGTGCCTTTACAATTCATGAACCACTACATGTCATGTAAAACTCCTCTACCACTCAGAGTTCTGGAATGGTCATATCTGTCATTGCTGTGAGACTACCAGTAAAACTAATATTAATGTCCCTGTTTCTTGGATTACATAGCACTGCTTCTTGTCAATAACCTTAGAATTGAGGATAGACTGTATACAGCAACTGGAATGCTTTACAACAGTAGAAGTCAAACAAAAAGTGGATTTAAAAAAACCCTCCTTGAATATACAGATTAGTAACCATTTTTAAAATTGTCCCTGCATTCATATTGCTTAGATTTATTGGAGGGCATTATAAAAAGTAGTGCATGCTGACAACTTCAGGACAGAACCAACCAGAGATTCCACGCTCAAAGAATTCATGCAAGCAGTCCAAGATTTGATATATTCCCTGCCTCTCATCCACTTTATAAGCAGTAAAACATTATCTGAGCAAATCTGTATTCTTCTAACCATTCCCTAGCCCTAAATTTTTGAATTGCTAATTCCCAATGACACACATATTCCATACCAACTGTGAGCTGCACTCCTTTCTTCTTCCCTGCTGCATTTTATGTGAGCAGTGAAGCTGGAGTGTATCTGATGGGTCCTTAAGTAACCACTGGAGTATGACAGGACCATAAAAAAGATTACATTAAAAAGACAAATGTGGTGGGAGAAGGGGTTCCATTAACAGCTATTCTCTGGTCTTAAACTTCTAACCTGTTCTTTACCTCTCAAGACCATGGGAGAGAATGTTGAAAGCTTTCCTAAAGCTGTGACGGATGACATTTGTTGTTCTCCCCTGCAACTCCATGCATGCAGTCATTCAATCACAGCAGGCAAGCAGGTGGGTCAATTATAACTTACCCTTGGTAACTAATTATGTACTCACTCTCTCCAGTGACTTTCTTCTGCATGTTTGGAGAAGTGTACTTTAAGGTGAGTTGCTCCATGATTTTTCCATGAACCAGAGTGAGGTTCTATTTCCCCAAGTTGACGCCTTGGGAGTTTTTTGAAGTTGAGTGCAACTTTCTTCGGTTATATCGGGAATCTCCCTTGATCTTCCTCAGCCTTCAAAACTGTGGAGCATGTTCATGCAAAGACATTGGCCAACTGTCTTGGCATCCTCAGATGGAGCTCATAAGGCCCCTTGGACTTGTGGCAGTTGAGTTCTCACATATGATCTCTGACTCAATCCTCACCCTACTACTGGTAGTTCCTCTCCTCCTTGAACTCTTTCACTAAGCACAGAGGCCTGGCAGACATTGTTGGTGAAGGCTGAGGCTTTGAGTACCTTGGCCTGTGTCTGCTTCATTAAAATCACTAACCCACTAAGCAACTGGACCATGTTTCATTACTAAAGTAAGAGTAGAAGTTCTTGGTGCCCTTGACGTCCTTCACCAGTTTCAACTGTAGCTGAGCTTTGACCTTTCTAAACCATTTCTGCATTCCTGGGCAATATTTCAAAATCCATACTTTGTACCCTGCAGCTGTTTCTTCCTCCTATAGATGTCTTTTTGCACTGAAGCCTCAAAGTGAACCTGGTCCTTCTGTTGGTGTCTAATGGTTGTCAAAGAGGGGAAGAATTGCTTTCTTCAGCCTGCTGACCTCTCTCCAGCCCAGAGACCACAGCCTAATGGTCTTTACCATGACAGCACACCACTGACTGACATTGGACTTGGGTCACAAGTTTTGCCAAGCTACTGGGCAGCCTGTGGGAGCCCAAACTCCCTTGCTGCATGGGGCGATGCTGTCCCTGTGGCAGGGACTGGTCTTTGCCTGTGCAGTTGATGAGGTTCCTGTTGACCCATTTCCTCAGCATTAGGGCAGCCTTGCAGCACAGCATCTAAGTTCCACCCAGGAGTTTCCTGTGAGTGCCATTTGTCTCAGGATCAGAGGACAATCCAGATCAGAAGAGAGGACAGAGGTTCATGCAGTTGAACCTCCTGCTCAAAGGGGGAGAACTGTAAGATCAGGCTGCATTGCTGAGGGTTTGGTCTGATCTCCAGTGTGACCACGCAAACCTTCAAGCAGCAGAGCCTTTCTGGGCTAGCTGTTCCACTGATTTTCTGTCCTCATGGTGAAAAAGCTACTCCTTCTATTTCTTTAGGAGTACTACTTAATGAAGCTTCCCTGTATTCAATTAAAGCGTAAGCATTATTGTGATTGTAAGCAATATTGTAACTGGACTAATAATAACCAGTATGTGGTATTTCTATTAGATTTTTAATTGGAGTAACAAGTAAAGATGTGCTCATTTTTGCCTCAAACAATACCTTGAGTGGAACAACAACAGCTGGGAAGAAGCCAGACAATCTGTGCTGAGAGAGGGTTCCCCATGAGAAGGGTGCTTTTCTGCTTCATCTAAGGGGAGTGGGCTAGATCTGATAAGGGTATTGAACCTCCCTATTTCACCCTACCCTGCATGAGGAACTGAGAATTGTCCATCTGACACTTCTGACGCAAACCTCTTCACAGAGCACATGAAACTCATACAAAGACACTTCGGAGTCCAGAGAGGGCTGGCTGAAAAGTAGAGCAAGGGTGCTGGAGGGCAGCAGGTATTTGCAGGACCTGCATGAGGAAAGAGCAGGCAAAAGCATCTGAGGGTGCTGCCAAAGCTGCCTTGGGACTATGCCAAAATTTCATGTTGGCTCCTCTCTGGGTTTGAGAAGAGAGAGAGGGAGGATTATTTGCCGTGGTAGTTCTTTCACTGGGTGGAAGATCCATAGATCCATACCTCCATAGATCAGCCAACGAAGTTACTTCCAGGAGTGCAGACATGAACTTTTGTTATGTGGCCAAGATAAAAAACACCAGTTTTGGTGTTTTAGTGGTGTCTCCTATGTGCTCTAGTAGAGAAGGAGCTGGCTGAAGTTCCTGGGCATGAGCAGCTATGTCTGTCTGGTTAGGAAGACAAGCATCTGAGCATCTTTACAGATGTTTCATTATCATTTCTCAGGAGGCAATTCTCCCGTCTGTGAAGTAGCTGGTTCCTGTTCATCCATAATCCACAGCAGCTGTTGCTCTGTCTGCTGTGGTTGCCATGGGAGACTCATTTGAGGAAATGGTAGCTCTACACCACCTCCAAAAGCATGTGCCAAGTTTCGGCATAGATTGTAAGAAGGGCTCCTAGTTCTACCTCAAAAGCAAGTGTAGGGATCCCTTTAATGTTCACTGGAGCTCTTTTCTGGCCTGTAGCCCAATGATGTTTGGGGGTGCAACAGCAGTGGATCTCTCCAGCTCTTCTTCCCTAAGATATTTTTCATCCGGGATACTGCATATAGAAGATGTTTCTGATGCGGGGAACTGCTTAAAATGCAGCCCTGGGATACCTAAGAAGCATATAATAAAGGCAGATCCACTTCATTCTGCTATCCAAACATCTTCAGCTCCATGTCATGTCATTCCAGGGCAGCAGGTGTGGGTCCAGGCCCAATAGTCTGCTAGATCTTCAGTATGCCTCAGCAGCAGGTGGAAAATCACTGATAAATCTCTATCTCAGACTTCATACTGCCCCTTCATATATACTTAGGAATGGTATCCCACATAGCTTCAGGATCCCACATAGCTCTAAGCTGTTTCTCTTCAAAAAGCCTTCAAAAAACAACAGCCCCTAAGAATAGGGTATTCACAACATGATACAAAGGGTATGTTTTTAATTACATGCTGACCTACATGGGAGCACAACACTTAGTGGGAAAGAGATGGATGACTAAACCAGAGGGACTTTTGCCAAGATGGCATGATGTCATTAATCCTGGGAACTAGGTACATTCGCTGGCCCAAATCATGTCTGGGTACATTTTAAGTCACAGTTTAATTGACTGGTATATGCAAATCCTAAGTGTATGTCCTCTCAAAATTATATTTAAATTCCCAGTGGGAATCAGTAAATGGATTTATTCCATTCAATACACTTATTGACAATTTAGAGAAGGAAATGCACAATGAAATCTCTGAGGTTTTGAATAATACTAAACTATTCAGAAGGTTCATGTCACTGATCTAAATGTTTGGGTTACTTCTGATTGTCCCAAAATGGCCACATGACCAGTGGTTGCATTTTGAAGGGGGGATTTTACATCCAAAAGCCCTGAACTCACTGCTGTTCATCCCAGGCAAGTACTGTCTTGTGCCACTGTAGGGGCTGGCCCACTAGCACCAAGATTCATCCTCCATGGAGTTAGTGTCATCAGGGGCAACCACAGACTGATGCTATTCATGGAACTCAACATCTGCTAGGGAGGCATGAAGTTGCCCATGAGCCCCTTTCCTTTCCCCTTTCCCTGCTCAAAATGGCACGGATACTTACTTACACTGTTTTGTGAATTTGGTCTGGCATTCCTTGAAATTTAAACAGCCTTTCAATACCAAAATATATTGCTTCCAAACTTGGAAATTACATGGTGCACTGTCATTTCCAAGTCAATGATGAAGCTGATAGGTAAATCTTGGATCTCAGTCTAGTAACAACCTTTGGGATGCTGCTGCTGCCACTTCTATATCCTGGAAAATTACCCTACATTTTACAATACTTTTATCTTTCTTATTCTTTGAAGGAGGTTTCAAACCATAAGATGACCTTTTCATCAAACTCGTAGCAACTTCATCTCTGTCTGTATGTGTATCTCATACTCCACTTACTCCCTACGGAGACATAAAGAAATAATCTTGAAAGCAAACCAAGAGAGCAGTATTAGGTTTTAGGTAAGATTCATAGAGACATTATGGATGGAGTGCTGTATCCCTTATTTATCCACCAGAGACAGAGCAGTCACTATTAATAACCCTGTTCTAAGTGTTTGCTTTGCCAAAAGGCCAACTAAGGCAGCATGTCACAGAGTATCCTGTGGTGGCTGGCACAGCTCTGCTAGTTTTGGCTCTGTAAAAAGGGAAGTAAGAAGGTCTCTGAAATCTCATGAATGCAGTATGTGTAACGAACAGTGCCCAGCTCTGTTCCAAAATGCTTTTAGATGTAGTAGGTTGCCTCCACTCAGGCCAGAGAACATAGTTCCAAGATACATATGAATGGCAAATAAAATAATTACTTAATGAGGTACAGCAAGAATGACTACTCTTTCCACTTGTAACCACATTTGAGTTGCCACAGTGGAACTACTTTTAGAGAAAATGCTCAAAACACCGCATCCCAGAGCACCATGTACCATCCTCCTCTTGACATCATGCCATGAGTCTGTGAGACAGGAGCTCATTCTGGAAAACGAGGGCTTTATGAAGGTCCATCTACAAAACAGGCAAAGAGTGATTTGTACTTTGGTTAGCCCAAAGAAGTGTCAGGGAGCAGCATGAGTGGGGCTGCTCAGGGAGAGGGAACATGCCAGGAGCTGAGGGCAACCACCATGCAGTGTCCTCACCAATGGGGCACAGTCCTGCAGGGTTAGAGCACGTCCCACAGGACCTGCACCCAGTGTACAGGGCAGTGTGCTAGTAATAGGCTTTATCAACAGTCCCGGGCAAAGCAAAGACCTCAGTCAGGTTTGAGGCTCTGCTTAGGACTGGCAGGAGACAGGGCCAGAGACAAGAGCGGAAATAACGTTACCTGCTGCCTACATCCAAGGAGGTCTGTCCCAAGGAGGAGCTGGGAGCCATTACACCCATGACATAGTTCAGGTAAGGACTGAGGACCCAAGCTTAAGCTTAGATGAGGGCCTGGGTACCCTGGTCACGGGATGAGTGGAGTCCACAAGTGAGGCTGGCAGGGGCCATTAGAGATTACTGATGCTCTCAGAGTCTTGAACGTCCTAGATATCAGATCTTCCTGGAGCAGGGAATGCATCAATTCCTCTTCAGGTTTAGGTAATATTTTTAGACAAAACTATCCTACACAAATTTTTTGGCTCTTAAGCATGCATATTTTAGCAAGTGAGCTATTTAAAATCATCTTCAAAACTACTCAGCTCTGCCCTAAATACAGACAGAAGCTTTTGACGATACTAGGAGTACCGCAAAATTAGCTTGTTTAAATTCAATGCATTTTGACCACAGCTCTTTAGAAGTTGAGAGCTGTTAGTGAGTGGCCCTACTTCCCTCGGACTTCAAGCTTGTTTCTTTCTAGAAGAGGTTTTATATACTTGTTTGTGAAATCTTTTCAATGAGGTTCCAGATTGGCAGTTGGAGGTGATTTTTTGCAGCACAGTCACAAATACTTGAAAATTGAAGTATTAATTTTCCATTCTCTAGAGCTGTACAGACAGCACCTGGATCATGAAAAAAAAATGGCTTCTGACTTAAATTTTCAGGCATACATATCACCCACAAGGAAGCTTGGGGCTAAGTGCAGTATGGCTGAGCCATTTGTTTTACTTCAGGGACATACAAACAAACCCACTGTGATTTATTACTACTGACAAATTAAATGAAATAGATAGGGAATATCCATTCAAGAGGTTCTAACAAGTGCAGGAGCAATATACCAATGTGTGAATAACAAAAATGGTCTAGCAAGACAGACTGCATGATGTAAAGGTAATTTGTTATTCAGTATAGTTTAAAAATTCAAGCATTTTCTTTCCTTTTTTCACAGATACTTTGCAGAGCAAAGTATACAAAAATTATCAAAAAAATAGTCTTTGTTGTAATTGTCATAATTTACATTTTTATTGTATTCTGTTCTGTTGAGCAATCCTAATCTTAGCCAAAAAAAAAAAAAGGAAAGTTTACTTTTTCAAAACAGTAATGTTGAACTGCACTGAATGATTTCTGTCCTGGTTCATCACTGCCAACGTGTTGTGAGTACTTCCTTCAGGTATTTCATATTTGTTCAAATTTTTCATCTCTATTATCCTCATTTCTTTCCTCTGTAGATGCATGCTTTGAAAAATTCACAAACCCTAGATGATGCCTACAAAAAATATTTTTATGGCTTATTTGGTTGTTCATCTTTCCTACCTGTCTATATCCAAAAATCATCACAACGTATGATTGCCTTTGAAATACACTCTAACTAATTGCCCAGTAAATTTGATTATTTTGATTATTTTTATCCTTTTAAACACCTCTATTTCCTTTTCCAGCACACTCTTGCTGACATGCTGATCAAATAAAAGTGGTGACAGCAGCTAAGACACACATGAATCTGAAGCTACAAAGTTAATTATTGCCCCAAAGGCTGTTTCCAGTCAAGCCAGCCATACATAGATGATATAGATTGCATCAGAGGCCACAAACAGTAAGGTTACATGTAATGCTATTTAGACTTCCACTGCAGAAACCGGATATGTTTGGCCATGCTGATGCAAACAGCCACCTGGAGTTTAGACGTGTCACTGATTTGTTGGGTTTAATTCCTTTTACTTCTTCCACTTACACTACCTCTGCCCTCTAATATCAGATTCCACCAACTCAAATTCTTTGAGCCTATCTGTGATGCTTAAGTATTATCATTTTACAAATTATGAGAGATTTCCAGGGGATATCACTCAGGCATCAAGACTAAGAATGTTAAACTGCAGGATAGAGCTTGAAAACCTAGACACCTAAGAAAAATCCAGGCACCAAATTACAAAATCCATAATAAATTTTTCATTTGTTTTAAGCCTTCCAGTACCTGATGATGACTTTTTTCTATGCAAAGCTCTGAATGCTATTAAGGAGATCCAAATTCACATCTGTTTGTCTGGATTTTTGGGACCATAATGGCTCCCTTATTCCCTTCACTTAAAGGAGGGGAGAGTTCCCGCTTGCCTCCTCCCCAGTCACTTTTAATGATGATCCATTGTAACCCAGAGCAGATAAAATCCTGATCCAAGCACTGGTGCTGCACAGCACCAGTGAAACTGTACCACATGGGATCCTGCACCATCTGAACACTAACAAGAGTTAAGACCTACGACAAAGTGGGTGCAGCCTATTTCCATCTATTTCCATCAAAACAGAAGCAGGGCTCAAGACAATTTCATGATTCTTTTTAGCTTTCAGGTGGGGGCAATGAAGGCATGCATGCATTTGCATACATGTTGTAGTCAAATAATTGAATCTTCATATTGCTATAAATTATCAGTCTTTGCATCAGAGAGCATTTTAGTTGCACCAGTGGGCAATTGCTGTCACTTTGAACTCCCTGTATTTTACTATGTTCAGAAAGGGGTACCAGCTATACTGCAATGACAAGTATCCAGTCAAACTACTGCTAGTCAGTGTACCTGTCAGACAGATATTCCAGGCTCTTAAATTGGTTACACTCAAATTAGTAAAAAAAAGCTGTTCAGTCTGTTCTAAAAGAACAACATTGTCTTCTTACAAACAGCACAACTCCATTTCCAGCCTAGCAAATCAAGTTAATGACCCCAATCCACCCATCCTAAAGGCAGTGCAACTCCCTCAAGCAGAGTGGACTGGGTAACTCTTGGCACAGCACATCGTGCTGGTTGGGGATTTACTAGAACAAAATACCCTCTTCCATCATTACTTCCTTCCTGTAGAACATTATCTCCACTAGCACCAGCTCTAACTGGAGTCCCAAACATCAAGGAACTCACTACAGATACAGTTATGAGTGAGGAAGGGTAACAGCTTAGGGCTTCCCAAAAGCTGGGTAAACAGGCATCTGACGAGTGAGAGAGGGCTTCTGGTCAGCAAGCAGAGTGAGTGGGTCAAGCTCTACTTAAATTTCAGCTAAACCAAAATCTAGACTTTCATTTTTTAAAATATGAGCTTTGACTCTGAGCATAAAACCTGCTGCTAAACTTTTTGGGCAACAAGCAGATAAGAGACCTACGTAATGCAAAGGGTCTTCTAAATTCTCATTGTCTAATCTGGGTCCAGATGACCTTGTAAAATTACTCAAGGTTTTCGTTTCTGAGACAAGAGTTTGTCTAATGGATGTACAGACTTCTGGATTAGCTGAGCGACTTTGGCAGGGTTACTTTATTCAGTGTCAAGTGGACAACGGGGACATGCACTGCATTCTGGAGTGTGTATGAAGCCGGGCACAAATGCCATGATGATTGCCTAGACATCGTCCATTCACCCACTGCTGGCTTCCCCAGATGCATTATCCTCTCTCTGTGAAGATGTACTGCCCTCTTGCTGAAGTTCTATTGGTTTTGCCAGTGGTGTTAGTCATGATGGAAATGTAGATGATGGAATTCAGTTCCCCTGGTTTGCAGTTTTTCTCACTATTTATTTTTAAGGAGAACACCTCCTCAATAAGTGAACTCATCTTTTCTTGCTACTTGTACTAACTGGAAGGACCAATAGAATTTTACCACTTGTTAGCTCATTAGAGTTCATTTGCAGCTTTTTTTCCCCCCCGCCCCCTACTAAGGAACTGTAGTTGTTTCTTGAGGTCAAAGTCTTTCATTGAAAGTGACTGCCAGGTTAAAAATTTGTAACATTTTATTCTGGCAACCCTTGACTTTCTGGTCTGTGGCAAATCTGGGATTCAGCAGTAGAACACTAAAACACAAAAATGCCTCATTACTGAGTTCTGATTTGTTGGAAAAGATATCCTTCAGGATGTAAAATCCCTTGATAAACTGCTGAGTCTCAAGGTATGACATATCAGTTCAGTATATTCTCAGTTTGTACAAAGCTTTATGTTGGAATGTGTTGGAGTCCAAGATATCCAGAAGACTTCTCAGATTGCCCTGGAGGGTCTGGGACCCTTGCTGGGACCCCAGGGGGACACAGTCTTTGATCTGTGCCCATGGGAAAAGCTTCCAACACTCAAGGATGAAGTAAAAGTAGTAAAAACGTAAGTTAGATTATAGTTTAGTTTATCACAGAGGTGAAAATTTATAGTTTTGGGTTTTACAGTATGGATGTAAAAGAAGACAAGATGGAGGATTTTGGGTGTTGCCCTGGGTTCTCTTTTCTTCTTCTTGCTCTATATTCTGCAGTGGAGGTGGCACAAAGACATTGGTAGAATAGATTTGAGGTAGAGGAAACGTGTTAGCAACAGGTGATGGTTATTGGTACAGAATTATAAATATAGTACATTGGATAAAAAAGTCTCTAAAACCTTACTGCAGTCACCATTTCACAGCTTTTGCAGCACATGTTTCAGAGTGTTAAGTCTGGGGTACAGGACGGCACACTGAAACTGAGATAAGAACTTAATAAACAACAAGAGAAACTGGAAAAGCTGCGAGTTCAATTCTTTTATCTGGTATGGGACTTTGATAAAGGAAGAAAAACTCCTATTTAGGAGCCTGGGTCCCGTCAGGAACGTATAGAGGAAAAAATTTACAGCATGGTATTAGATAAGTTTAACTCACAATATTCATCTGCAGCTAGTCACGACAAATGACACCTCCAGTCATGGAAGTTGAAGGGTGTCTGGCACATACACTGGAGAGTGACTGAAGTGAATGGGTAGTTCCTTTTTATGTTTTTCCCTGTCATCTTTCCTCACTGAAGAGCAAAACCCGAAAGCTTGTTGTGGTCCTTGATAAGATGCGGAACATTTTGTTTTAAAATTGAATAGTATGATTTCTCATTTCCCTGCCATTTTAACTGTTTATTACTACACAGTTTTTCATCTCCATCTGAATTTAAATGTACAGTCTCTCAGCTGTCCATTATAATCTTACTTTGCTGACAGCTTATTATATATAATCTCTTCCATTTATGTCATGTTCATAACTAATAGCATACATTTGGAATCCCTTAGGAAGTTTAGGGAGAGTGTCAGAGTGGACACTATCAAACATTGTCCTCAAAATGAACTGTAGCTTTTTCATAAGACTTCAGGAATAATTTGTCCCTTGTGGATAAATAATAAAGAAAGATCGGCAAAGTCAACTTCTGAGCATATTCTGTTTGTGAGCCGAACAGCTGGACCACACCAGCTTGATAAAGTCAAGGTTTAATAAAATCATACCAACTATAGTAAATTATTTGGGAGATACACAAAAACAGCAAACTGAACAGCAAATGGAAACATACTCTAAACGCAAACTCCTCAACTGTGATTTCTCCTGAACTGTCGCAAGTGTACAACAAGTTTATGTCTCTTTTACCTTCACATAAAACTTCACATTTAGTCTAGGGTTTGATTTCAATTCAGCAGAAGTATTTTTACCAGCTTTTTAGTAATTTGACAGACAATCCATACAGAAATATTAATGATATCATAATTTCCTTTCTTATTTCCCTAAATATAACTGCAAATTCTCCATCTATATTGAATTTTAGGAGGGGAAAAAAAGTGATTTCTATTTTGTTTCTTAATGGATAACCTTCACAATGACAAATATTATTTGTTTCTATTTTAAGATGTCTTCAGTTACTAAAGCTACCTCCTCCTTGGGCTTCCTAAGGTCAGTGATCTAAGAGTCTTCATTTTATAACCATCATTTGTCAAACTGATCATTTCTAAACAGACAAACAGTCTGTAACAGCTTATCTCTAGAAACAGATTGCCAAAACACTGATGCATGGGCAAACCATTGCTGAAACCTCTCTGCTCTTTGTGTTGTCCACCTGCAGGACCCTCTTTGCCATTTTGCTTTCTATGGATTGTTACTCACAGCACATCACCAAGAGCTCCCGTTTGATATCAGGGATCAGTTATGCAGGACACTGCAAACACATGGGAAGATGGTGCCTCTGCTGCTAAGTCACAGAATTGTTTAGATTGGAAAAGACCTCTATCATCCAATCATTAACTCAGCATTGTCAAGTTCACCACTAAACCATGTACCCTAATGCCACATCTACACGCCTTTCAAATACCTCCAGGGATGGTAATTCCACCACTTCCCTGGGCAGCCTGTTCCAGGGCCTGACTACCCTTTCAGTGAAGAAAAGATCCACCCTGTGGTCCACTCTGCCCAGGCAGGGCAGAGAATGGTAGGAATGGTCTGTTCCAATGCTCTCTCATCAGGCTTCCTCCTCTCTCCCTGACACATGCACCTTGTACCCTTGCCATCCTGTGGAAGCAAGCTTGGAGACAGCAGCATTGATACCCAAAGGAAGTAGGTAAGGTTCCTTGTAACTGTTTGTCTGAAGCTCTCTCAAGGCTCAGAAGACACAGAGGAAGAAGGAGGATCTGTAATGTCGAATTACCAACAGCTTTGCACAAGGTGCTGGCTGTATGCATAAAACTGACAGAATGCACAGCACTATTTCAGATGAGTATCTGCAGAGGTAAATCAGAAATCTGGTGTTCTTTTCCCTACCCCTTCTTCTCTGCACTCTCCACACAACTCTAGAAAATTCCCAGTTGCTCCCTGGGTTGTTGAGTAACCACTCAGTCTGTGAGCTGGTCACAGCGGGGTCAACAGTAATGTCAGGCAGGGGACCAAGGAAGGTAATGAACTTACCTTGGTATGAGATGAACTCTGCTCACTTCCTAACATACATATAGAAACAGGCTGCAAAAACACAGCACAAAACTGCCACACCACCCACTCTCTCCTGCCCTCCACTTCCTGCAGTTGATCACTGGTACACTGCTCCTGTCCCCCAGGTGAGAGAACAGTTGCACCAGCTTTTTGTAGGTCATCCTTCCTGGAGTTCTCCTCCAAGTAGTTCTCTTCTGACATGGCCTGTAAAAGAGCAAAACAAATTTGGAAACAAATAATTTTGCACCACTGTGCCAAGAGAGAGGTTACCTTGTGGCAACAACTTCCAACACAAGGATACAGAAGTTAGAGTTTGACCAAAGGAAGCAGGTTGGCTTAGAAATCTGCTGTCAACTATAAAAAAATTGCATCTCAAGCATTGCAGAGGAGTCTGCTACCAGAGACAGCAAGCAGAGGATCATCAAGATTTATGCGTAAATCTCTAAATGTCTTTGTTGCAAGAAGAACAACCTTCCCTTTGTTGCTTTTGAGATGATTTCCTGTTAGATTTGGCCTCTAGGTTTTGCACTGTAGAGCAGTGAACAGATTTGTAGACATTCTTATAGCCCCACTATATATATAAATATATATACATATAGTTTCATGGTAGATGAGTAGAATTATATAATGGAACAATGGTATAATTCTTTTCCTAAAAATTCCCATTTGGTCTGCTATTTGGACCATTACTGGATGCTGATTCAATGAGTCTTCATGGAATCATGTAGCATAACCCCATCATCTTGCCCCTGAGTTGTACAGATCAGCTCTGAACCCGTCAGTTTACGACTGACGCTACGTATATCTTCCCCAAAACTTCATTGCTTTACACTTACCTCTTGAATTTCATCTAAGTTTATTACAAGACTGAGTCATTTGGAAATGCCCTTCAACCCTTCATAGCCTGCTCTAAACCTTACTGCTACGAATAACTTTGCAATTTTTTTATTCCATTTTGCATCTCCTTCCCTAGTGAGCAGCACAAGTGCTTGGAAGTACATTGGTGATCTCTGTTTATCTTGAAATAATCATTCACTCTCCATTGCTTACCTTTGTAACCAGTTATGTTCTGATGAATGGATCTTCTGTCCTATGCTGTAGCTACTTAGTTACCTCAAAAGGTTTGGCAAGAGATCTTGTTCTACTTATTTGTCCTTACACTGGAAGCTCTGATGGACCAGGTTCCCCAGGACATGAATCAGACTGCTGACTAGGCTACCCTCGTGCAGGGAAAAGACTACTTGAACACAGGCAACAAGCACAGCATTTAAGAAACACTAACACCAACAACAGCTGATGCAACAAACACAGTAATGAACTGTGGGCTATTGCAGTGAGGCAGAGAAATGCTGAGCACAAGTATTGCAGATCGGTGCAAAAATAGTGTGCAGAATATGTAGGGCACACACTGCAGCATGGGTCTCTCTAAGTGACAAACTATATGAGCAAGGCCAGTCATTCATAAGGGGAGCACTAGGGATAAATCCAAATAACTTTGACACAAGCCAGCCTCTGACTATATATAGGACTATAACTATGCATATAAGTATGTATGTATGCACACATGTATATAAAATTACAACAGTATGTAAATAAACCTAACGTGCATTTTAAGAATTTCTTTTAATATTCTAGCATTGAATAATACTAAATCTTTACTTATTAATTGAATCAGTAGTTACTGATTAATAAGTAATGACTATTGTTATTAAATATTAACATATTTCTGTTAAATTATTCATTTAAAAAATAATTTTTAAAATTCTCTGTCAAGAACTTCCACATTCTTCCATATCTAACTTTCATCCCTTACAAGCACTGTCAAGAGTCCAAATATCATACGAATTTTACAGGTGCCGATGCAGGAAGAAAATCTACAACCAGCACGCTTTTCAGCAAGAGGTTAATTTCTGTTGCCACATGCTCCAAAGGTCATGGATTTTGGAATTCAGGGTAGCCACAGGTACCACTGTGATGATGTGATAAAAGAAACAGAAAAGAAAAATCTGGGGGGAGGTTACCCAGATCCTCACATATTTTATAATAAAATCAAATTTGTTGAAAGAAAAGCAATGACTTAAAAGAAACTATTTAACAGTACAGTTCAAATCACATGGGTTTTTTTCCCTACATAAGAATTTGGAGACAAATTTTCCTCTTACTGGCATTTTGCAAACTATATTTCACATCTGCTGTCCTAGAGTAAAGCAATACATAATGGGGTAAGTAATTGCATATGACTGACAAACACCACACAGAAACTTTTCAAGCAAGATTTGAAACAGAAATCAGAATATGTGAATAGGAAAATATACTAGTCATAAATTCTCCTCAGATGCAAAATCTCCTCTCGTGCAACATATTATTGCAAGAGAGATCTTTTGCTAGCAAAATGCTTTATGTAAGAATTTTCATTTCTCTTTTATGAAAGACAGAAGATGATTTTGGAAGACATTTTGCCAGTACCAACAATGTGAAGAAGCAGTAGATAAAGCTTTGCATTGAACGTGATCAGTGCCCATCACAGTACACTAAGTCAGACACAGCAGTTCTGGTTTGATAACCAGAGAGCCAACGTCATGTTAGCTTTTCTTTCTATACGTGGTGCTGAGACACTTTGCCTAAGTATTCCTACATAAATTGCTGGTGTAATACAGGGCTTAGAAACTTCAAAACAATCAAGACAAAAAATCATAAAATCTGTCAGCAGAGGTATTCCCAGTAGATAGAAAATTGCTCTTAATAACGGATCCAGGATTGATGACCTTTACTCAAGAAAGACAAATCTTAAAAGTGAATAAGGTCTACCTGAGAGATGAAAGGCATGGAGAGCCTGTTTTAAGAGAAACTGAGAAAGTATTTGATGTTTGGTTCCAAACAATTCTCCTCCAAAAAGCAAAAATTATTCTAACCTGTATACCTATACATATAATAGCAAATATTTGAGTTAACATCAGGGAAGAAAATGAGCTACTACACATGAGAACAAATGACCCTTAATGAGCCATGAATAAATATCCATTTCAAATGAGAGGAGGGTATCTAGTCTATTGATGCAATCATGTTCTGAAAAGGGGTTTTGAGAAGAGCAGGATCAAAAACCTCAAACGTTTTAAAAATGAGTCTTAAGTTTATGCTTGCAATACATCTGGACTGATTTGGCCACCCAGGAGCTGCTCACAGGTTCCATTGAACAGGGGCAATAACAGCTTGGCTAGGATCATAAACACATTGCACGGCTGTTTCCCTATCTGTAAATTACTGTGAAGTTGAAAATTAAATAATTTAAACCCATGAGAATGGACTTTGTAAAGTGGGAAATGAAAAAGCCATGCTAAAAAAACCCTCAGAAAATGAAGTCTTCCATTTGCATTCTAAAACCTGTTTAACTACCTTTAAACATAAAGTTTTGTTCTATTTATAGGCATCTGCATCTAAATTCATATTAAAACTGTGTCTTGAACAACCACCAGTGATAGTTTTCTATTCCTATCCAGCCTCATCCTTGCTCTTAAGTAGGAGATTTCTATTCAGGTCCACAACTAGGTGCAGCAGACAATCTCAGACCCTCCCAGCAGAGTCTCCTGAAGGCCATGTCTTTAATGAAAATTAATTGACTGACAAGATATTGAAACACACAAAGCCTATTGAAAAATACCTGAGGGAACAGTTCTTCCTCTAGAAAAAGAGAGGAGTAAATATAAAGTGGCTAAAAAGTACAGATAATCTGAAAATGCAAACACTAGATAGTTCACCTGCACTCATCTTCACCTGGTGTTTTACAAGGGCAAAAAGACACAAGAGAGATAACAGAGGCAATTTGAGCACTGACACTAAGAGCACTATGAATCCTTGATCTCAAAAATAGTAATGCAAGAAGCTTCTCTCAATATATAGAGGTGAGATGTTCTTCAGCCTATAATGAAGAATAGGCTGAATGGAAAGCATTTCAGGTTGTTTATACAGTCCAAGCACAGAAAGTACTGCTACAATTCAAGAACTATATAATTTGCATCTTAAAGAGCTCCTGCTATATATTATGCATTTCTTGGAGCCTGATATCATGATAACAGGCTGGTTCATTATGATACAAAGAGTGCAGCATCCAAAATGTGATGCTGTTAGAAGCCAACAAGTTACTATACTTAGGAACTTATTTCTTATGCATAATTCACATGGAAGGAACAACAGATCCAAAGACACTGAAACAAATCACAACTTCCTAATTGATACAAAGCTAGAAAATCTGGAATCAAATTATTAAGTTTGACCATGTAATTCTATAATACATTTTTTGCCATAGCTGATGACAGGCCATAAGCTTTGCAACAAATTTAAAAGGCACCAGACCTGAAGCTTCTCAGACCTATTCTGTCGCAGCTTTTCCTGACTTATCTGCAAGTTTACTTTATTTGGCTGTTCTAAATTAGTAGACTTGGTTCTTCTAAATTAGTTTACTTGGTTACCACATGTCCATGGCTAATTTCTTTTACTTGCATTTATCTTTGTATTGTACAATCATAGCTTTATACAGCTAGCAGTAGTAGTAAGTTATTATGTGTAGAATGAGATAATTCTGCCTCTAACATGATGATAAAATATAGGGAAATAGGTCTAGTAAGATAGTAGAACAATTATAGTATTAACAATAATGCATACACGACACATGATACAGTAGATGTTGATGTAACACTGAGCTGGAGACAAATGAAGAAGGAGTGAAGGTGTAAAAGTGTGTTAGGAAACATAAAGAAATTACCCCAATTAAACCCTGGAAGGAGGAAGACAAAATTATCAACATGAACATAATATTCCTCCTGGCAACGGACACAAGGTGCTGACAACTCATCACAGCACTCAACACAATCCCCAGGATGAAACTCTAAATTGCAGGATCCAAAGAAGCAGGGATCATAATGTCAGGAAACAGAGTACTTAATGATCTGGATGGTGGCTCCCTCAGCAGGTTTGCAGATGACCCAAAGCTATGAGAAGTGGCTGATATGCCAGAGGGTCATGATGACATCCAAAGGGGCATTGACAGGTTGGGAAAAACAGGCTGCCATGAACCTCTCATGAAATACAACAAGAGGAAATGTGAGGTCCATCCAATCCCACCTCAAGCTCTTCCCTGTCTTTGGGTCATCACAGATGGATAGAAGAGGAAACCACCTGAGTCTCCTTGGAGCTGATGCTGAACACCAGAGATGGGCAGTCATTCTTGACACATTCAAGCTCTCCCTAGCAGTATTACTGATGTCCACAGACAGATGTAGCAGGGGGGAATAGGTCTTTCTGCAACATCCTGAATCCAAGCCTCCAGCAAGCAGCAAACCTTCCTAGACACCAAGTTGGGTTGTCACTGGGAGCTTCTGCTTCCTACAGGAGGGAGTCTCTCACTATTACCACAGATTGTTTCCCCTTGGTGCAGTCATGTGGATCAGGCTTGGCCAGTTCTGATACCTGGTGTCCGGTCCCTTGTCTGCTACCAGCACACTGAACATTTTCTGTAGGTGCAAATCTGTGACTGGAGAAGGAACTGCCCTTCTGCTCTCTGAATTCACAGGCCTCCAGCCTTCATGATCATGTGAGCCTCCATTTGCTGCCCTAAGGATCATTGGTCTGGCTTGTCCTGTGTGCAGCCAAGAGTCCAGGCTCTTGTTTCTGCAGCAACTGGGTCCTGCCTGGATCCAGCCAATCTCTTTTCCATCAACTCTAATGATGTGCTATGTGCCACCATTCTCTTGAAGCTTCTTAAATTGATGACAACTCCTGTAGGTATAGACACCATGTCCCTTTGTCCCAGCCTTAAGCAGCAGCATCAGTCACTCCATGCAGCTCCAGACCTGGAGAGTGGCAGTCTCCTCTGGAGCTGCATCTGAGTGAAGTTCTCTGATGTTCCTGGGGTAGGTGCTGCAGCCTGTGCTGGAAAAGGCAGTGCCCTGCGGCACCAAGTTGCTGTCACGTATGCCATCTCTTTCCAGGATTAGTGAAAAGTATAATGTTCTCTTGCAAGGAAAACACATATCTACTGTGATTTAAATTCTGGGGTAAAGCTATGAATAATAACAATTTATCACACACAGTAAACGAAAAACCAATAGCCAAATTGGAAAAAAGAAAAATAAAACTTCCTTGATGATATTACTTGAAATAATTACAAGTCTTTTTTTCTCTCCTTTCCTGTTAGTCTTTACAGTAAATCCTGAATGGTACTGATAATATTTAATTAGCTTCTTGTTTTCAATTATCGTTCTTTTCAGAAAATGTATTTTTCAACTATTCAATGCCTACTCAAAATATTCTGGCTACTTAAATATACTATAAGCCATTAAAACTGGTCTTTCAGCATATTCTCTCAGCTAAGTCAAACTTAAAACATTAATTTTCCATTTGTACCAAGAAAACCTTTTGTCTAGCCTAAACCTTGAAAATGTAATGGGCTGATTCTCTACTCGACCTCTTTTTCCCCTGACACTCTTCTGATGCCCACATACTGTCCAAACTAATAATCATCCTTGCTTGGCTGTTTTTCTCTCAATCTTATCCAACATTGCAGTCCAGGTTGTTATTAACAGTAGACAGTTGTTTTCTGAATCTGTTTAAGCTCTTGACTTCATATAATGACTCGAGGGAAGATAATTCCACTGAACAATGATGCAAAAGAAGCATTTCAATCATATCACAGATGTAACAAGCTGTCTTCAGAAACAGTGTTGAGTTTTAAAAATAAAGTCCCATCAACTGCTTTGCGTCTAGAATAACTACATCAGGATATAAAAAAGGGTATACAGCCATCACCACACCTCAAAATGCTGAAGACGGGTATAGTAGATTCATATACAAAAAAAGATAATCTCAAGAAGAAAGCCAAAATCAGCCTCCAAGGCTTTTTCCACATTTAAATGAAGAAAATTGGCAAGAAATGTGGCGGGTATTCTTAATTACCTAAGCTGATTCCTTTCTTTAATGAATTGGAAAACACTTGCAAGAGTGGCTGTAGAAGAAAAAATGCTCTCTAAGATGTCAGTCTACAAGACAGTAAATACACCTACTAATATATGGAACTATTGCAAGAGGATTAAACTTTAAACCAATAGCTATTTTGTAAATAGTAGGAGTAAGAAACTAAAGACAAATTATATGAATAAATATTGGAACTGAGATGCTTACATTCATTGAAATTCCTTGCAAGAGAAATTGAAATACCAGAGCATAAACAGCTCTCTTCTGTTCATCCTGCACAATTCTCTTTTAACAGGAAGGTTTTCCTCACTTCCCTTGACCTGCTAAGTGTGTAGGAAGTGGTGAAGGAAAGGCTTCCCCTCCAGACATTATCAGCTTGCTGTGATGAAGAAAAACAAAATTTGTACCTATTTTTATGATAAGCAAAATGAAGCATGGTTTTTAAGGGAAAAAACAATCTGCTGTTAATGAAATTCCCTCTGTATTCCATGAAGCTCTCAAATGGTCAATCAAATTGGACAGAAAAATAGGGTCATAGAATAGCTCAAATTAGAAAGGACTTCAGCCTCAGAAGTTAATCTAATACAAGCTTCTGCTCAATGCAGGATCAGCAAAACATCACCCAAGGGTTTATCCAACCTGGTCTTGAGAACTTGGTTAAGAAGTTTCTCCTTACATCCTGTCAGAACCTCTCATGTTTCAATTTATACCTATTGGCTCCTGTCATCACCACCATGAAAAGCCTGGATCCACCTTTTTGATAACTTCCTTGTGGGTCCTGGAAGTCCATCAAGTCCTTCTGAACCCTTCTCTCCTCTGTGCCGAGTCTGTCCCCGTTCCACAGCTGCTCCTTGCAGAGTAAATGCCGCACAAGCCCTGAGAGAACTCACCTTCTGCAGCACAAGTATCTGAGTGTCCTGACACCAAACTGCAGTCCTAACTCAGAGGGTGTGCCCTCCATATGGCCATAGTCAGCAGGAAAGCTCCAGCACCAGGGTAGTTACAGGCCTCTGCCTAGTGGAGATATTATAGGACACACGAGGTGCTGGGACTGAGAGTAGGAGACAGGAAAAAAAAACAACCAGCACAGACTGAACTGAATTTGTTCTGCTGCTCATAAAACAACCTGCTTCTGTTGGGTTTTGTTTTCTACAGATACAGAAGATAATCAGACCCATCATGTAGGATTTGTATTTGCCATCAAACTTTGAGCATGTTGCTTCTGCATAGACATTATATCTAATCATTATTCGTCTCTCTATAGTTAAAAAAATGGAGCATGAAGCAGAGATCAGCTTGAACAATTTTATTCTGCATTGTTCAACTCAATCCAAATCGTCAATACATGACATTTTTAGAATTATAATTGTTTTCCACCTTTTGAGAACAAAAGTAACTTCTGCAAGCTGAAAAGAATTTGTAAAAAAATGAAAATAGATTCAATTGTTTCCACTGAATAGATATACAGTAGTTATTCCTGCTAAATTATGATCCTGTATATGAACATTTTACCTTGTGAGACTCCCTGAGGTGAGCTATATTTTTTTAAGATTATGACATCAAATAGTGAACAACTTAATCAGCAGCAGGATTTACATTCTAAGAATACACAAATTGTACCTGTGGCAACAATGGAGACAAATCAAAATGTTCTCTGCTTCCAAATCTTGATATCTGTCACACAAGGAAAACTGCAGTTCAGTGGGATGCAAGACTGATGAATAGGTCTAGAAGACCATATTTTCAGGTGGGTTCCCTAAGAAAATGAAGCTTATGCCATTCAATTTTGTAGCTCTCCCATTTATATGTCTTCTGTTAAAAAATTTGATTCTGTTGGTCAACTTCAATCAGGCTTGAAAGAAGTGAATATCAGGAAGATGACTGAGTTACTCTAATTCACAAGAATGTGAGCAGCTTGGTAGAGAACACCAAACCATAACAGCTTACTTGAGGAGGGAAAGTTGCAGAATTCAGCTTCTACACACACTCCATTTATCAGCTGCTGAAGACACTGACATTTGAATCTTACTATCACCCTCTCAGATTTTTATAAGGACTTACTAAATATTTTAGCATTTTACACTTCTCAAGACATTTTACAAACATTATATCCTGAATTGCATTAAACCTTTTGAGAGCCTTTTCTTAGCTACTGTATCAGTTAATTCAAGGCTGAATCAATTAATTCAACAGGGGTATTCTGGCATGCAGCAACAGAGGAAGCATCCCCACAAAAAAAAAAAAAACCTGCGTTGCAACTAAGGAGAAAAGAATTACCCTAATGCATTATATAGTCTACCTGATCTCATTCTTCTTTCCATGCAGGGGCATACTAAATGTTTTTATAATGAAGTAATAAGTCATGTAGATTTCTCCTCCCAACATCTATGTATAAATGGAGTACTTACTGAATAGAAATGGAGTCATTCCCTGCAGATGAAATCACTGGATTTTCAGAAAGGAAAGTGGTTTAGTGATAGTACAGGAATTAAGAGTATTCCTGCATACCTCTAGTAAATGCTGTATAGTATTAATTAAATATGTAGAAAGAGGGGACATATCTAGTTTTAAAAAAAAAAAATCTCTTTAAAATCATGACCAAGGGATTCCCATGTTACAGCAGTTCTCGGGCTGACTTAACCTGTACCCAACAAGAACTGACAATAGTCTAAACCAGAGGGCAGCCCCAACAGACAACACTCAAAATTTGGTACAATTAAAATAATCAGTGGAACATCTAGTCAGCGGGAAGGATGACCAGCCTGGCTGGACAGGGAGCTTTTGCAGAAACTTAGGGGAAAAAAAGAGAATTTATCACCTTTGGAAAAAAGGGCAGCAAACTCATGAAGTGTTTAAAAATGTCATTAGGGCATATAGAGAGAAAATTAGAGAGCCGAAAGTACAATTTGAACTTAATCTGGCCATATTCTGTTAAGGATAACAAAAAATGGTTTTATAAATACATCAATAGCTAAAGGAGAGGCAAGGAAATCTCCATTCTTCATTGGACACATGGGGGAACATAGTTACCAAAGGCGAGGAAAAGGCTGAGTGTCTTGGGGTGACTTTATATCCCATATTTGTCTTCCCTATGCCAGAAAAAAAAATGAATCTTGTGCTTTTAAAACTGAGCCCCAAGAGTGGGGGAAAAAAAAAAA
>WEIV01007726.1:92918-108637 GCA_013390005.1 Calyptomena viridis
TTTCACTTTCCTTCGAGGAAATATTTCTTTCCTCGAACCTGGTGGGAGAGGGTAATTGCGGCCTGTTTTTATCAGAGAATATTTGTCCTCTGAATATATTTGTTCCAAACCAGGACACTGAGGTACTTAACACCTTCTTTGCCTCAGTTTTCAACAGTAAGACAGGTCATCTCAGGACAACTGGCCTCCTGAGCTGGTAGACAGGGATGGGAAGCTGAATAGCCCCCCTGTAATCCAGGAGGAAGCAGTTAGTGACTTGCTGAGCCACTTAGATCATCATAAGTCTATGGGACCAGACAGGATTCATCCTAGTGTGATGAGGGAGCTGGAAGAGCTCACTGTGCTGCTCTTGGTAATTTATCACCAGTCTTGGCTCACTGAGGTGGTCCCAGATGACTGGAAATTGTCCAGTGTGATGCCCATCCACAAGTAGGGCCAGAAGGAAGACTCAGGAAACTACAGGCCTGTCAGTCTGACCTCGGTACCTGGCAGGATTATGGAGCAGGTCACCTTGAGTGCGATCATATGGCACATACAGGATGGACATATCCATCCATCCAGCATGGATTTAGGAGGAGCAGGTCCTGCCTAACCAACCTGAACTCTTTTTATGATCAGGCAACCCATCTGGTGGATGAGGGGAAGGCTGTGGATGTAGTCTACCTGGACTTCAGCAAAGTCTTTGTCACCATCTCCCATAGCAAGCTCCTGGAAAATCTGGCAGCCCATGGCTTGGACAGGTGCACTTTGCACTGGGTTAAGAACTGACTGGATGGCCGAGCCCAGAGAGTGGTGGTGAACGGTGCCACATCCAGCTGACAACTAGTCACTAGTGGTGCCCCCAGGGATCAGTGTTGGGCCCTAACCTGTTTAATATCTTTATTGATGACCTGGATGAGGGGATTGAGTCCACCATTAGAAAATTTGCAGATGACACCAAGTTGGGAATGAGTGTAGATCTGCTGGAGGGTAGGAGGGCTCTGCAGAGGGATCTGGACAGGTTGGATTGATGGACTGAATCCAACAACATGAGGTTCAAGAAGGCCAAGTGCCAGGTCCTGCACTTTGGCCACAACAACCCCCTGCAGCACTACAGGCTGGAGACAGAGTGGCTGGAGAGCGGCCAGGCAGAAAGGGACCTGGGGGTCCTGATTGACAGGAAACTGAACATGAGCCAGCAGTTTGTCCAGATGGGTAAGAAGGCCACTGGCATCCTGGCCTGTATCAAGAATAATGTGGCCAGAAGGACCAAGGAAGTGATTCTTCCCCTGCACTCAGCACTGGTTAGGCCACATCTTGAGTGCTGTGTCCAGTTCTGGGATGCTTAATTCTGGAATGATATTGAGGTGCTGGAGTGTGTCCAAAGAAGGGCAACGAGGATAGTAAAGGGACTAGAGCACAAGTCCTATGAGGAGAGAATAAGGGAGCTGGGGTTGTTTAGTCTGGAGAAGAGGAGGATCAGGGGAGACCTTATCACTCTTTACAACTACCTGAAAGAAGGTTGTAGTGAGGTATCAATCTTTTCTCCCAGGCAATCAACAGTAGGACAAGAGGGCACAATCTTAAACTGCACCAGGGGAGGTTTAGGTTAGACATTAGGAAGAAGTTCTTTATATAGGGAGTGATTGGGCATTGGAATGGGCTTCCCAGCGAGGTAGTGGAGTCATCATCCCTGGAGGTATTTGAGAAGAGACTGGATGTGGCACTTAGTGCCATGGTCCAGTAGAGAAGACAGTGTTAGGTCAAAGGTTGGACTTGATGATCTCAGAGATTCCAACCTCTTTTTTCAGATTTTCCAACCTCTGTTGACTCTGTGGACATGGAAATAATAAGGTACAGAGTCATATAAAAGAGGCTTCTACACACTAGAGGGAGTCTGTTTTCATATATATAAGTACATTAGCCTTATTAGTGTTCACCACAGACTGCTGCCCTGAATCCCATGTGTGGTTAGGAGTAGAACTATTCTAGAAAGTCTATCAACCACCCAACAGAGTGTTGACAGTGACTGGCTGAGACAAACCAGAGAAGTGGCGAATGGCAAAAAAGATTACAGTAACCAGAGGCTGTAGTAACATACAGCAATATATTGTAGGGGGACAAGTGGGGCATAATGGGCAAATAAAATATTTAAACCCCATAAACAGCTGCCAATTTTCTCTCATTTTATTCTTCCACTTTTTACTCACCTGCCACAGGATCCACTGATCTCTCCTTTCACTTTCCCTCTCTAGCACCTCTGTGCAATTAGCTTATTCTTCATTTTCTCCTCACTCTAAAGCCTGTTACAGCTCTCCACTCTCCTATATGGTTGGAGAAGCCACTATCACCAGACTCCTTTAATGAAATTTTCTTTAATTTAATCTTATTATGCTTTTTCCCAGATCTTTTTCACTGTAGAAGCTCCTTTTCTCTTCTGCATCTTTCCTTCTCCACACAAACCACTCTCAGTTTATCTGGAGACAGCTTTTCTCAACCTGAAGACAGCCAAAGCTCTGAAACTGCTGCCTGCCTCTGAAGGGGGATGAAAAATGATGCCTCCATTTGCACCACACAGCTCCTTTTCCAAACCAACTCCTTTGCAGCTCTGGTGGTTGCATCCAGAGGTGTTATCTCATATTTAATAGCCCTAAATGGGCTTCTTTTATTGGGATTTGTCCAACTTCTCTTCAAACTCAAGATTTCACATACAAAATCTTTCAGAAAGAAATTCTGAGGCTAAACCTGCACCTATATGATTTGATTATGTTCAACAGCTGTCAGAAGAGACAGGCAACTATTCCCTTGCCTGACAGTTCAGACCTTTGTCAAATCCATCTTCACTTACCTTTTGTCAAAGGTGAAAAGTTCAGATCTGTGTATTCTATGTGGTCTTATATGAAACCTATACAGTTTACACAGAAACTAAACAGGGTGTTAGCCTCTTCAAATCCAAACATACTTGGAATAGATGGCTCAGATTCTTAATCTAAATTGAAGCGTGCATATAATGATTGAGAACTATGTAAAAGTAACTTATGTAGGAAAAGAAAAGACATCTGCAGTGCTGAAAGCTTTTTTTAAATGCATGTTGAATTCAAAGAAAGAAATACAGTAACCAAAGCAAAAATCCAAAATATTTTATGAATATTCATATTTTATGAACCTTCAGCATACAAAGGTTTGGTAAAATACAAAAGGTTTGCTACACAATACTGAAACAACCATAATTTTTTCTGAAGGACTACTTGTTATAAAATGTATGAAGTAGCTGGAGAGAGAAAAAGGCTCTATGAAGATCAAGTCCTTCTGCTATAGAAGACCAAATGCTTACTTCTGACACTTCTGTCACTTTCTGACAGTGGAAGTCAAGCTCTTAAAAACCCCTCATTTCTCACAGTGTTAATATAAACACAAGCCAATGAAAGTCTTAGATGGTCATACGGAATGTTAGTCTAAATGGAGGCAATGCCCCACCAAAAGGTACAGTATGAGAAACAGATATCAATATCTTTATCTCTAGTAACTTCCAGGGAGAAGTGGCAAGGAAGCTTCCCTGGTGGGGAACCCCAAACATAAAACCAACACCCAAACCTTGATTGAAATAACTCTAATCCTAATCTGTAAGAAAGGACAACAGTTGCATTTAGAAGTTCTTTAATTAAACATAAGAGTCTATGTAAATAAAAGGTCTAATGATTCAGCCTGTTTCACCCGCAATTCCAATTCTTTAAAAGCACAAGTTTCACTCTTAAACTGATGGTAACACAGACTCTCTGCATTCAGTCTGAACTGCAGCGAAGAATTGAATAAAGTTCTGGCTTGCACATATCTTTGCTCTGTGTTAGAAATCTTATTTCTATTTATTCTTCCCCATGCATATTTAGTGAACACAAACTCATTTGCCATGGTGATTGCTGATATATTACTGAATAAAGATTTTTCTATACCAACTCTAACCTTTAGAAAATAGTATTAATGATAACTTGACTGCTGAACTAAAGCTGGATAACACAAGGAACTGCGTTACCTGAACGCAAGTACCTGTTTGCAAAAACCATTCTGGATGATGCCTGGAGCTATTTTCAAGAATGTCTTTTACATCCATGCTGAGTATATTCTATTTTCAGTTGACACCTTAAACTTGAAGGGAGTGTCAAAAAAACCCCTCAAGCAGTCATTTCAGGCTAGCTAGAGAAAACCTGCCAGTGTCCCAGTTCCACTCCCAAGAGCACTTAGGAATAAAAATCTCTTCTGCATGCTAAAACAATTAGGAGCTCATGCACCTGAGCTGAGTGTGTGTAGTTAAGGGACTGAGAGATCCCCCAGGAGGGAAACAACAATTTAACATCTGGAAGGATTAAACATTTTGCTATTGGTATAGCTGCACAGCACAAATCAAATGTAGGGTTTCTCAGACATGATTTTGATAGAAAAAAAAACTATCTTGGTCAGTGATCCATTACTTATTACAAATAAAGTGTCTGAGTCTTATCCATATGAAATAAAATTAAATTACCTCTAAAGATACCCTGTGCCTCAGGAAAGGTTTTTCAATCCAAGTAGCACCACCTCCAAAGAGGTGCCTCTCCAGAGGCAGACGAGCTGTTGATTTTGCATTGGGACATATGAGCGATGCAAGAGCGCACCCTTCCTACAGTCAGAGCAAACTGAAGTTAGCAAACCGCATTTTCCATATTAACAGCAGAAAAATCTTGTAACACTCTGTAAGGAGATAAATTAAAACAAAAACAAACCCAAAACTATAAATCCTATACTTGAGTGAATTTAATGTCTTATTGCTAGATAAGCAAAATTCAGTTCCAGGACTCCACAGGGACTTTCACTTAACATAAAATAATAATAAAGCCCCCCAAATCTCTGCAAAATGCAGAGGAAAAAAAGCACTTTATTCCTATCAGATTCAATGCTTACCTAGAAAGATACAAGGACAAGCTAATTGTGAAGTAACTACCGACAGTAATCTGCTTAAACAATGCTGGAAAATTAATTCGTATTCACTGCGATTCTTTTCATAAAACATCTTTAGAAAGATCCTGCTGAGCCTCTTTCTACCTCCTGTGTCAAAAGGGTCTCTGAAATTTAAATGCATAATGAATAGTGCACTTTGCCTTGCTAATTTAAATAGGATTCATGCCTAGAGGATTATAGTCCTCACAATCAAATGCTTCCCCACCTCTCCTACCGCACAGTGCTCCACAGTTCATCACAGCCAGTGGTTTTTAGTTCCTAAAGAACATAAAGGGCTATAGGGAAAAGAAGGAGGAAGCTGTGAGATGAACGAACAGGTGGATCATTTTGAGAAGTCTTTATAAGACTTTTCTGCCTTTGAAGTTTGATTGCCATGACTTTTTACACCCTCAGATACTCCAGACAGTATCCTAAACCTTAGGGTCTGTCCAGGCATTTCCAAGTCTTCCAATCAAATAACTATCTTAGCACTGTTCTGCAAGATGCCTCTGTACACGAGGGTGCCTTCAGTAGTTCCACAATATTCAATGAAGATACCCATGGACAACCCATTTAGCTGTTCTGAGCACATCAGAAGTGGAGACAATTCTGAGCAAATCTCCACATGCTCTGGTGGAACGTGTTCTGATCACTAAGGTGCATCTCGTGATTACCTCACGATCATGTAGCAGACTTAACATGAACTAATGTGCCCCACCCAGCTTGAATGACAACCGCATAGTCAGAGCTCGCCCCAACATCGTGTCTGCTGTAGGTGCAGTACTGGGACTAAGGCTTAGTGCCATGAGCACCTCCTAGATTTCAAGAAAACTTCAAAAATTCCTGTGGTCTGGAAGTCTCTGATCTGAGAAAATAAACCAATAAATAAATAAATAAATGTACTTTAAAGAAGGCTGCCTCAGAGACTCAAAAAGACTGGAAATAGGAAACTAACAAGGGTAAAGACTCAAAAATTCAGATCTATCATTAAGTCCTGAACCTCAACTCTTTCCAGGAGATGGGTAAGAACCACTAATAATGCTGTTGTATAAAGTTACAATGCTATAATATAAGGCCACATTCTTGACAGATTTTTTTTTAAGCATCAAATTTAAAGCTGCAGGGAGTGTACAGGGGAAAAAAAATACAGCTCAACTCTATCCTGCATAAATAAGACAACCCTTGGTATTAAGAATGTTGTAGAGCAAGTAACAGGTAAAATCAGCCTAATGGCATTATGTTTCCCTTTGGGACAGTATGACTACATCAGGACTACATATTCCAAGTTAAAGCAAATATACTAAAATAGTTTAAGTCACTAAATCCAGATTGGAGAGGTAGATGGGAGAGAGACTTGAGTAGATGGGAGAGAGACTTGGGGAGGGAACAAAGACATTTATGCCATTTAGACACAACAGTCCTTGGTAGATCTCTTCTTCTCCGTGGGAAGATCCTTCACACTGACAAAGAATTAGCCATTTTTCAAGCCATTGCAGACAGCCAGGAGCCATGCAATGAGAGTTTAAATAGCTTTCATGCCTAAGAGATTACATTCTCCACAGTCTTGGATGTCTCCCACCCCTCTTCTCAAGTTTGGACCTATCTGTATCAGTAGATCAATGAACAGGAACAGGAAGCAAGCACCATCAGGGACCAAGCTAGGATGCCAGGCTAGGTCAAATGGTGTCATGAAATTCACATCACATTTTATCCACTAAAGTGCTCAGTTATTGGAGGGTTGTGAGATGCTGCATGACTTTTTATTCCATATACCACAAATGCATCTGATAGGAAACACTGAATAAATCCATATGCATTTCTCCACCAAAACTGAGAAAGGAGAGCTGGTTACCTCAGTCATCCTACAGTCCCTAGACTGATTACATCCGGTCAGATCTTCTACTTGTCATCCATAGGTCTGAAATGACAGTCAGCTAGCATGTTCAGCATCCCCAGGAGGTAAGTCACTCCTACATCAAAGCCAAAGATCAAAAGTTTGTCAATACAAGAATGGTGCAAACAGATGCAAAAAGCTGGATGATGATATCTGTCATCCCTAGTATTTCACAGCATTTTGACATGACATCATAAAAGCTAACTTGAGCTTTGACGAATCTCTTGCTGAAGTAGATTCTCAGGTGTCAGAAGATTCTTCAAACCTGTCTGTAGCTCCTGCCACGACTGAAATAAAGAAAAAAGAGGATTACTCTTCTTTCTGTCCTTTTCTTTTTTCCTTCCTGAAATGAGGAAAGCCATAAGCAATTTAATCAGTAAACCCCCAGGACCTGAAATAAAAGAAAATCACTAACGCTACTGGAAATACTTCATCTGATGTGTGTTTGGTTCACATATCATCTTTGTGAGACAAGATGGTGAATTCAGTCATACTGTTAACAAATATGCTCAGGTCTCTCTCCTCTTTATAATTTCTAACCCATTCAGCTTTCACTGTTTGGAATTAGCTATAAATTCTCAATTTCCAGCCTCGTGCTTTGTATTTCACCCCATCTCTATACACTCAGTACTACAAAATTCTAACACTCTGTACAGGCCACATTTCCCACATTTGTCACATCAGGACATTCAGCCAGTGCACAGCAGTTCCTGCGTCATGATCATTAGCAGACACAGACAAAATAATCTCTTTCAAAAATTAGTCTTCAACTAACTGCACCACTTTGGCCCAAAAATTTGCACTCAGCGCCATCTATCGATGCCATTCCAATTCAGAATAACTTGTTTCAGTCACCATACCATACGCTTTACTGAACAATTTAAATACATATATGTTAATAGCAGCAATACTGGCTCAGGCATTAAAAAGCATTTGATAAATTAGTGTTAAATTTTGCCTCTGTTTCTAATTAGCCCTATTCTGCTTTCCCACAGAAAAAAGATGAAATACTGGTATGAGTTTTCCAGATAATGACTTTTGGCATTTCTTAGCAATATCAGTATCTTAGAGATCCTGGAGCTCTGCTCCATACATTACATTAGTAGTAGAAGTTGATTTTCTGATGGGTTTAAGGCCTTAATAGTAGATCTGCTGCTTGGCATGTCAAAATTCCTATTCTGCTGGAATGGTTATTTTATATTTCAAGTGAAGATCACTAAACTCTTGGATTTTCCTTTCTTTTACTTTGTGGAAATTCCATTTTCTACATACCCACTCTTGATGAACATTCTTCACTCTTTGATTTCTATGATGCAACGCAAGGGACAACTCTGATCTATACAGATAGAATATAGAGTTATTTAGGTAAAACTTAGGCTAATAACAGCTTTCAAATCTTATCTTTAGAAAAGCTTTTTCATGATGCTTTCAGCTCCATCAGAACTGCTTTACTATTTTTCAGGCAGTATTAGTGTAAGTAATCTACCTGCATCTGTATTGCAGAATAAAGGCAAACAAGCACATTTTAATTATCAAAAGTATCCATGATCAAGCTATGCAATTCTCACTGAGAAGAAAAAGTGAGGGACTTAGCAGTTTGGAGTATTTTGCTGATGTCCTACACAAAACCACTACTCCCACACATCTTCAGTGTGTTATCATTGAAAATGCAAGTTGACCGAACTCAGAAAGCATATCATTACCAATAATAATAATCATAATACAGAGAAGGTACAAAACATTTACTTCTTTATCACTGGTTTATGCTTGGGGACTACTCATTCCCAGGCATTATTAACTTCAGAAGTCACTAGATTCTTAACAACTTAACACGTTATTCCTAGAATTTGGAGATATATTTTATCATGTGCAGGACAGAGAAAAAAAATGAACAATTCCTGCCTGACTTACATTACCATTAAAACACTTCATAAACCTAATAAAGTAAAATAAAAAAATAGCTACTCTTTTATGTGATATCATAGAAAAATTTAATGAGAAGAAGCCCTACAGAGGTCAGGTAGCCCAGCAGGATGGACTTTGAAGTTAGATCTGGGTCCTTGTCCAGTAAGGTTTTTAAAATTTCAAAGGATGGAAAACTCACTACCAGTCTAGAGTATTTGTATCCGGTGCTTAACCACTCATGGTTTCTAAGCCTCAGAACCACAAATTGCATGCAAATCTGATAACCTCACATCCCTTGACCGTCCCTTTCTAACAAAGTACTGGGAAGAAATGAAAAGTCATTTTGCTCAACCACTCTATCAGGAACAGGTCAGAAAACTGTTACACAGACCTGCTCTTGAGCAGAAGTGGCGGTGTCCCCTGATCTGATGGGCAAACAGACCTGCTGGCCTGACTTGGCTCCCATTGCAGCCCTTGTAAGGACAGAAGAACAGATCCTGCACTTGCAGCTGGGAACTGCAACTCTACTCAGCTCATCTGCAGAACTCTGCATGCACATGTATGAAAAACTAACAGATTAATCTTATTTTCTGTTCCATAGTGTCCTAAGAAATTTCCCCGAGAACAGAGATGATTTGATGATCTCACCCACAATTATACAGTAAGTGGTATTCAAGCGACCCCTATCAACCAACTGAAAACACAACCCTTGAGAAGGGTGGTATTTAGCCTACTTGTTCTGGCTCCACAAATTAGCCGGATGCATCCAACAGCAATCCTGAAGTGGTGGATGTAGACCATTAGAAAATTTAGCTTTTCTTCTCTGGAAAACAGGAGCAAAAAGCAAGAAATCTTCTTACAAAATTTCTCTCAACAGAACGTCCCCAAGGAGACTAGGGCCAAAGTTTTCACTAATAAGAAGTGACAATTTTAGCACAGAGGTTGAGGCCTTCCAGTTTAAACACCTTCATCCTCTCACACAGAAAATCCTGTGATAGGAGCTCCTAAATCCCTTTCGGTATAGATTTTGAAAGGAGTCACTGGACCATTTATTTGGAAGCCATGTTCTAGTGAGACTACAAATCAGACTACTGTAACTCTCCTAAGTTACTGGAGCAGGAAACAGCTTGCTGTTCAGCAAAGAATTCACAGAAGAAAAACATGTCACATTTGGTGTGCAAGGGGAAAATAGCTGAGGTTGGACAAGATGCTCTTTGTCCCCCCACAGTCCTAGCATGAGAGGCAGTGGCACAAAGGCCATTAGCAGTAACACAGCAGAAAATTTTCCTGATCACAAGAACGGACAGGTGTATCAGCAGTATCTGCTGCATATGGGCTATTTCATAATTTCTTTTTATGCTCAGGCAACAATCCCCAATAGAAAAGGCATTCTCCAATGTTTGGAGAATCCCTAATTGTTTTGAAACTGAAAGGCTGCTGTGCCATAGGCAGCTCTTTGTCAACACTTTCACAGTAGCATAACACTGAGAAGAATTTTAGGCAAAGAAGAGCTTTAGGCAGCAATTTTGCGTGTTTTGGAAACAAAGATGTTCAACAAGAGGCATCCCTACCATCCTTTCACTGAAACACAACTGCAGCCTGTGATCATGACTTTAACCAATTGTAACAGTAATACACAGCTTATCTTCCGGAAAGAATCCCTGGTTAAGGACATTTTTGTACAACAGATATTTTGCACATACACATTGTCCATAGTTTTCCTTAAATTATCTCCTACTGCCAAGAACAAACAGGACTTTTGTCATTCAAAATGCTCTCCAAGACTGAAACTTATGCGGTGTGTTGGAAAGAAGTGGAAAAAAATGAAATCAAATTTAAGACAAGTTAATATCCTGGTTGAGAAGAAAGCCTAAAGCCATCTGAAGATGATAGTGGGAAAGGTCAGCTATAAGAGCTGTCTGGCTGTGAACCTGAGGTTCATTCATTCTGATACCACCTTTTGTTACAGATGAATTAAACAGCAACCTGTTTAATACTGGTCCAAATACTGGGGTTTACTAATAAGATTAGAGCTTTTATCCCAGCTGATTATTTCATACACTCATCTACTCAGTCCCTCAAAGTACTACATTTTCTGAGGTCTCTGCTCCCATCCCAGGAGGGAGGTTTGCTGCTGGTGTGCAAGGGTCAGGCAGAAAACCATGTCTCTCCATACCGTACAGCAACTCATAGTTATTAGTTCAAGGCACTATCAGTCAAGGCTTTGGGGCATTCTCTGGTATTTTTCTTCATATGAATCTTCCTGATCTACAAGATGTTTCTTTTCAGTCTTCCCAGACTACAAGCACTACATCTGCTTTTCAAAATGCTTCAAACTGCAAGCAAAAGACCAGCCCCCAACTGATGGCTTTGTCATGTCTTTCAGTTAGAGAATTCAGGTCATAACTTTGGTTTAGTTCCAGGTTATTACTAAATTTATAACCAGACTATACTGGCAGTAGCAAACAAGTAGAAGGCTTCTTGTCATTTAGAGCTCAGAAGCTGACACATTTACTTCCTCACATGTATACACCAAGTTATCTGCTGCCTGTTAGCTCACAATTTAAGCTTTTCTTTTTACCCATAAATGATAAAGGGATCCCATTGCTTGAAGGTATGTTGTATTTCAACACTACTCTTTGACAGACTGTTGCTATGCCCATTCTCCAAATGCTATTCCCATGGAAATAAAACACTGATGAACCAGCAGCACTGCACCAGTCTTTCTGTATTCTTACCCTGCCTCAGCGCATGTGGATGGAGTTACAGGAAAAGTCCAATGCAACACCAGCACTGACATCTCTTGTGAAGAAGAACTGAGCTCTTTCTATGACAGACTCTTGGAGTCATGTTCTCCATTCAATTTGCAGTCTCTTCCTTCCACATCTAAAATCCATGGCTACTTTTGCTTATGAATAGTGTACAAAATAGTTAGTAGGGCTGGAAAACAGATCAAATGGATATCTCAGATTATTATCAGAGCACAAGAGTTCAGAGGAGAGTCCTAATGCATTAAAAGCACACTACTAATGAAGGTAAATAGTTGGGCAGAATCTGTGGGAAGAATAAAGCAAAATCATCATCTGGACAGAAAAAAAGGAAAAGAAGGAGCCCAGGAAAACAGAAGTCAGAAGACCAATGCTGCTGCATCTTTGTGTCTGCAGAGATTATATATCCTTCTGTCAGCCATGTCCCACTGATTTTGACAGAAAAAAAAAATTATCCCAGCTACTACTGAGTGCTTATTTTTTTCCCTTCCCACTTCTCTACTCTTCTCCAGTGAATATTCATTGATTGACCAAGTACTACAGACCTTTCTGATTTTGAATTCCTAACCCTGCATTACTATTAAAAACATTTCTGTTCGATTTTCAAGAGTTCACAGGTTCACACAAGTTTCTTCCAAAGAAATTTTTTTAAATTTTGAATAAGAATCAGTTATTGATGTTTCCAAATGCTCTCAGAGGGTTCGCAGACCTCAACAAAAAATGACATGATATATCCAATCTTTGATAAGGCTGAAAACTAGACAAATATTTTGAAACTAATTTAGAAACTACAGGGAAGGACAAAAATTGCATGGAAAGTTAAGGTATACCAAGGGATCAGTCAGTTGGTCATTGACAGGTTAGATATCAGGAGGAAGTTCTTTACAGAGAGAGTGATTGGGCATTGGAAGGGGATGCCTAGGGAGGTGGTGGAGTCACCATCCCTGGAGGTATTTAAGATGTGGGTTTTTATTTAAGAAGGTATTTTAAGATGTGGCACTTAGTGCCATGGTCTGGTAGACAAGGTGGTGTTAGGTGGGAGGTTGCACTCGATCTCAGAGGTATTTTCCAACCTAGCTGATTCTGTGATGCTATGATCTCAGAACAGAATACTGTTGGGACTACCTCCAGTTCCTTTGCTTTCTCATTGCCAAGGGATCAAATCCACAACTAGAAAAGCAACAGCTGGGCTCATTACTCCCTTTAGAAACATATCACCAATGTTTGGGGGTGTCCATCCACCTTCCAAGTTCACTCTTAAGGTGATCAGCATGAATAATATAAAGTTGATGTTCAAAGCATACATCAAAGAATGGGATAAAGTCAAGCATCACCTCATGAAATTTCCCAAAACACATACAGAAGAGTGACTGGTCTCCAAAGTTTATTAAAAATCAAAGAATAGAAAACTTTACATAAAAATATGTCAATTTTAGCTTCCACATAGTTGTCCACAAAAAAAATTTAAACATTATTTTTTTAAACCTGTAGCACATAACCACAGTGATAGCCAGGCCAATTTATTTGGTTCACCATGACTGAAGTGTTACATGATACCACTTTTCAAATGAGTTCTGCTTTAAAATGGACACTAGTATAAGACACCAACTAAAGCCTCTGAAGGCTCTTTAATGTAATTATGCTCAATATTGCTAGTGTGTGAAGACTAAGCAGTACAGGCTCATGTAACAGCCCTTAGATATTATTCATGAATGAGCTTACGATTTTTAGAACTTTTTTTTGTGGTGAGTCTGGAGCATTAAAGACAAACTTTGCAAACAGATATGCACTACTCTACTTTGGAATGTTGCCCTCTCTCCCCTCAAGGACCTGTTTGTGTTCAACAGACTCAGTAATAACATGAACTATTTCTGCTTCAAAGGCATACAGCATATTAAAAAGCTTCATGCTTGACACCTCATTTCAATATTCAGATATCAGTTTTAAAAACTTCTATATCTGTACACAGTATAGATGTCCTGTTAACAGGATTCTTCAGCTTCCTCTGCTACTGGACTTGCATAACTTACCTGTAGTTTTCGGTATAGCTTAAGAACTCTCACTAAAAAAAAGGGAAGTCAGAGGGCGTGAGATGTGACCTACTCCCAGGACAACTGTGGTGCTTTAAAAACTCAGGGTTAGGCAGGATGTATGTTTTTCAAAAAGTTAAAGACAGTGTTCGTCATGGCAATACACACTTGCATAGTATACCTGTATGCATCTGTAAATTAAGTGCCAGCCACTCATACTGTGTACAACACTGGGCTGTGCTCTCCTGCAACGCATTAAAAGATACTTCTCGTAATGCTTAGAGCAGCTGAAGTACTTTTTATATATTTGCTCTTAACAGAACTAATGCATACTGCTATACAGATTCCTTAATGGAATCAACATATTTCCTTTCTCCACATTCCTTAAGCCGGGTACCTCTGTTTAATAAAGTTGTTTCAACCCAAACATTAACAGGTTACATTATGAAAATTCAAAGCATGTAGTTCACAGCTTTTTAATTTCATATCAGGACTTGAACCAACCTTTTTCCCATCCCTCTCAAAAGTTTTACTTCTGGTACTACAAATGCTGGATTTGTTGTCTATTTGAAGAAACAAAATTAAAACTCATTGGTCAGAGCAAGACGACTGATAGAGGCCAGACAATGAGCTAAAAAACACAGGGTCGAAATGCTTTGGAGCTTAATACCTTCTCAAAATGTAAGCCAAATCGCACTTTCATTGTGAATCAAGAAGCCTCAGATATTACCAAATGTCATGTTTGTAACACTGCTCAGACAACCTGCCAAAACTATGAACCCAACTTAGATAATGCAACCTGGGAAAGGATTGGTAAATTAAAAAACCTCTTCCCCTTAAATATAACTTATGTGACAATATGAAATTAAATTAAAAATTCCAAGTTATTGCACAAATTATACTTCCAATATTTACAGAGCAAAAAATTCTGAACTTTGAAACAAAAACAGAAGAGCAGCAAATTTAATTTTATGAATTCCCAACTTGATTTGCTGCAAAGAAAAAAAAAGAAAAGCAGAATTCCAAGGCGCTGTAGTTTCCTTCACTTCTAAAATAAAACAGAACCCACAAAGGAACAGATGTAGCCACAGCAAAAAAGCTACAGCGTTTCTAAATGTCCTTGCAGTTCTATTGTCAGAGCTGCTTCGGCACTGAATGAACCATTGTGGGAAGGCAGAAAACAAACTTCCACATTTAATAAGGCTTCACAGATAAGCACAACTACTTCTTGAAGATGGACTGAACCACCACACAAAGAAACATGCAAAGAAGTCAGCTGCAGATATTTGGCAACAATGTGCTGGACGCTGGTCTCCATCCCTCAAGTCAAGTGGCACTCACTCAGTTGGTCTGAACAGGGAAGGTCATTTTGGCATCTGCCATTATCTGCTCAGACTAATAGGCAAACTGTCTCTGTGTTTTTTCCTTCTCCATATATTACGATTGTACTGGTGGTGTCCTCGGTTACCAACTGGTTGTCTCATGCCTCCACTGCTGACGGGGCTGTAGCTGTTGCCCTGGTTATGAGTTCCTTTCATGGAAAACTTCATTCCACTGTGCTGTTAAAAAAACAAAACAAAACAANACTCTAGACCAATACCTCACACGCAGACCAAGGCAACATAACTAAATTACTACAAACATAGCATGATACTTTCTCTGGGGAATCTCCAACAACCCAGAACAGAAACTGCCCAAAAGCTCTAGCATCTGCCTGAGTAAATCTACCACACTTATAAGGTACTACAGGCATCTCTATCGCTTAATGGCATATAGTAAGTTGGCTTATTATGTACTTAAAATAGGTTTAAGAGTTCTAAAAGATGAAACTGAAACAGACTTCCTAGATACTGATGATGTCAATGCAAGAAGCTCCTTTCTCGATGTCTGACAGCAATAACTCAGACAACTGACTACCCGTAAAAAAAGCTAACTAACCGTAAGTGGTTAAACAGGAACACAAAGTTAACATCTGAGACAACTGCTCAGAATATGAAGGTAGCTGCAGATATTTCATAATCTGTATTTCCAAATAAGTTTAGAGTAGAAAGGAGAAAACCAAACTATCACTACAACCATGTGCACAAAATGAAAACAGTTATTGCAAGCATAATTCCATAAGCAACATTTTACCGTCAAAATTATAATTAGAAGAGACACTGAGGATCCAGA
>WEIV01007731.1:1444-38050 GCA_013390005.1 Calyptomena viridis
TTTATAGACAGCAATCAATTTTTTTTTTGTGGATTATAATTTAGGTTTTTCATCCTTAGCTCATTTTTCTTGTTCTCCTCAAAAACTTTTTTCCTGTTTCTATTCATATTTTCTCATGTTTTTTTATGTCTTCATTACACTGAAGAGCCAAAAATACAAGATTTATGAAGCAAGAGTGAACAAGGAAAAATACACACAAAGTTATAGTTGTGAAGACATACTCCTTNCAATTCAGCTGTCTTGGCAATTTTATTCAAGAAAGCATAAGTACTTTTGGCCTTGCTTGGCTTTTGTTTGTTTGTTTGTTTTGTTGAGGTTTTGTGTGTGTGTGTTATGCTTTTAGATTTAGAACAAAACCTAATGTAGTCTTTTAGAAGCCTGATATTAACTTCTACCATGCATCAAAACTTTAGGTGTCTGTCTCAGGTGTCAGTATACTCAAAAGCTGACTAGCATCTGTAGCTGCCAGAACGACTACCTAAATTCCTTAAAAAGAGATGGCAACAGGCCAGTGCCTCTGAAGACCTGCAGTGTTGGTATGGATGCTTTAGCCTGAGTAATGTGAATATTTTGGTTAGGCACTTGAAATAGAGTTCTTTCATTCAGGATATCACCAAATGGCCATGCTCTAAGTAATGCACTTTTGGAGAACCCTGAAGGCTGTATGCAGCTTAGAATGAATGCTGGCTGTTTTCAGAATCAGTGCTTAACCAGTAAGCTGTTAAACAGGTGATAAGCTCTAGTTTAGTGGAATTTAAACAGAAATAATGTCTAGTTGCTTGATTCTGGATCATAATGGAGCCTTTGGTAAGAAATGTCATCTGCCCTGCCTTTTGAGGCAATTTGAGCATGAACAGATGAGTAAACAGGGCAAATCAGCCTGGTTACTTTAACCACCTTCAGAATTAGTCTGATGGAAAGAGGATTTGTTGGAACTTGGTTTAAGGACCACATTTGGGTTTTGGCAAAAAAATCTAGCTTTTGCTGTCAAGGCAGCAAAGTGGCACTGTAAACATTTTTCCTGGAAACTCCTCAAACATCTCTGAATACAGATATTTTACTTTTTCCCACTATACACTGACAAAGTAAAACAGCAGTGCAAGGGCCATCCTGCAGTTTTGAGAAAGCTACATTGACTTCTACAGTCTTCAAAAAACTGCATATAAACATAGGGAAAGAATTCCAGTTTTATTGTTCTGAAATCCTTAGAACACTGAAAAAAGTCTTCTTAATTTAGGAAAAAAATATTTATAATTGTGTGAAGCTGTAGTATGACAAGTGTTTCAAAAATCTAGAAACTTTGGTCAATATCCTCAGCTTCTCTGCTCTATTTTGTTTTAAAAAGTCATTTGCAGCACATGTTGTTTGGCATATAGACACATTGTTTTGTGTGTTACATTCTTGTACACTTTTTTAAGCAGCAGGGATCTTTGGGTGTCAGAATGGTCTATAAGCATAAGTGTTCTTCACTAAGGGCACTGGCATTATTCCAACCATCTGTTCTAGAATAAATTCCATCCAGTATGACTGTTTAAAATCAGTATGCTTTTTGCTGTTTTGGTTATGTTTGACTGAATATTTTATTTGAAAAGTGCCCGTGACTAAGTATTGGCCAAACAGCACAAGCTACCATTCTCCACGAGAAAGCTTGATCTGATTCAGGTTTCATGTTGGAGCAGATGTAAAAATGAAATTTAATAATGAACTTTTACAGAATTGAGAATGTATTCTAAATTTGTTGTAGAGGGGTAAGAATGCAAGACAAGCAATCCAAAACCAATTTAATAATCCCAATGGCTTAATACAACTCATTAAAATGACAAAGCATTTTTTAAAGACATAAATTAACATTGTACATGAAATGTTGAATTCTGTCTGAGGTGCAAATCTTGTCTTGATCTGCTAAGTATGGCTTCCTGAAGCATAAAGCTGTTTACATAAAGTGTCCTTGAAAAGTCACTTAGAGAAATTTAGCATTTTAACAAGAAAACATACAGAAAAAAAGATTTTAAAAAAGAAGACAACTTTTCATTGGAAACTAAGGCTGATGGAGGGAAAAGAGATGGCTACAGCAATAGTTTATACAGAGTGGGAAGGGAAAGAGGAATGAAATTGGAGTGATATAGCTTTGCAAGTACCTGTCGCTCCTGAACTCTGAACAAAAAGTATTTGCCCCTAGAAGACAGGTTTAAAAAGCCTGCTGACGTACTTTAATACTACATAAAGCATTATCATCCTTCCTTGCACAACAATTACAGTCTCAAAAACAGAAGAATACTTGTTCATAAAGTAACTTCAGTTCTCTGATGAAATTTCTGTAAGTATAAAATATAATGCAATATATTGGATGTAGTTAATGGTAACTAAAACTCACATTTACTTCATACATGCATTTCCCATATTTCTTAGTGTCTTACGTTATTTTCCCTAAAACAATCTCTTCAATATGCAAAGGAATGATGGCTAGGTGAAGAGGAAAGACACTGAATTAGTGGCATTGTTGAGAGCAAGTCTGCAAGACTGGAAGAAAATAGCCATCAGTTTTTCTCTGATCTCCTTGATGGCCACAATATACCTTCATACGCACCCTTCAGTGCATATGTGACTCAAAACCACCACAACATAATCTTGTCTTTTCCTCAGGTCATTGCTGGGTGCCCTGGGAGAGAGGACATAGAAAGTATATATGACGACTGTATGTTTCCATTAGTACCTGAACTTATTGCTGGACAATCAGGAGGTCACAAAGGACAGGATAAGGATCAAGGCTATTGTGACAGTGGTGGTTTAAGGACAGTGTTTAGATGACCTGTTCATCACTACAGTTGGTCAGATTTAATGTCTACATATCGATCTTTTCCTTCAGGTCAGAGAAGTCATATTGAAACACCTGGGTTTCACAGAGGTAGCAGTGTGTCAAAAAGAATCTGGGCTGTAAGCGTCAGTGCAGCAATGGGCTCAAGGATGTTTCAATTATTCTTCCGTGCTTGCTAAAGCAGTGGTCTAGGCCTGCTTTAGAAAACTGCAAGATAGAGATTAGGGATGTTTTGGTTACCCTTTTTCAAACCTATGCAGTAAAAAAAAAAAAAGAAAGAAAAAATACTTTATGGATCAGGAGACTATCAAGAGACTATTTCTGAAATACTTGGCTCATGGCTTACCAAAGTTTCATTGACACCAAAGTGCAATTACGCAGCAACCTTATTTCAACAAAAATTATTTCAAAGTTGTTATTTTTACTTTATACAAATTGTATAATAGAGAAAAACCACAATCCTATATATGTTGGTCTCAGGAAGTATTCAGAATTGAAAACTGGTTTCATGATGTGTCATTCCAAACTATTCAGACTTTTCTTTTTTCTCTTTGAAGTATTTTCTTCATCAGCGAAGAGAAAAAAGTTACAAAATCTGTTATCTTCAAAAGAGGAGCAAGGCAACAGGCTTTTTTTTTGTTGTCTTTTCAGACATAAAGTTAATTTTGTTGCTCCATTTTCTGGAAGAGCAGAGACAATGGTATCCATATTATGAGAATTTTCCTTGTTCTTGCAGTTCTGCAAGTTGCAAGAGTGATCTGTATCCAGAGAAGTAATCTATAAAACCAATTCAGAAAATCTTTTTCCAAAAGAGCTATTTCAAATCCAGAAATTTCAGTCTGTCAAGAAAAGCACTGCAAAATTATCTAATTGTTATGCCATAGATTTCTTTTTATCTCAGCTCTTTCATCAGCTTGTGAGTTTGCTTTTTTCTTTTGTTTGTAACAGTAATGTTTTCCGTTTCTTGTCTTTTCTCCTTGAAGAATAATGCTCATCTACAGTTTGACCTTTTGCCAAAGAGCTTTGTAGTCTATAAACCCTTTTCTCTCCCTGGTACTTTCTCCAGAGTGATAGCTCTCTGGGAAATGTATTGTTTCCTTCCCAGGCTATCAGGATTAATCCAGTCAGGGACCCCCAATCCTTACTAAGACATATGGGAGGTGCTGCAGGCATTTAAACTGGAACATGCTTCACCCTATTGACAGTTTCTTGGTTTGGCATGTGGGAATGATCTTTGATTTATCTCATTCAAAGTTCTGCCTCTGGCAGTGGCTTATAACACACAATGCCAAAGAAGAGATCATACAAATGGCACCTGAACAATTGGGTTATTCTGAGCGAAGTAGGATGAATTGATTCTTTCAACTTGATTATGAATATTTTTAAAAATTTTTTTTGTAACTGGTGCACCTATGACTGCAGCATGCCTGAGAGTCTCTTGTTTGTATTTCCTTTGTCTGAAATAAAAAAGATGGAGAGCTGGCCTTATGTGGTGACATAGGGTATTGTGGAGAAAGTCTGCTATAGATACAGGATGAGATTCAAACAGAGCCTGCCCTCCATGCAAGGTGCAAGGAGTGCAGCATCCTTGACAGAATACTTTGCAATCACAGCACTGGAATGAAAAGCACTTTTGGCCAATTACATTGGTTACATCTAGTATGTTGAAATTCATTGCAACATATGTAGAGAAGTTTAAATAAAGGGTGCATCCAGATTCCTTTTTCTTTATTTAAAGTTACAAGGCTTTATCTGTAATAAAATGTCTGACCAGAGCAAAAATGCTGTTAGCTGTCTGTATTTGAAAACATTCCATGATTTCATGCAGCTGTATTTAAAAATATATCCAAAACTAGACTAATAATTCGTGAGCATTGCACAGAGTAATCACATGGATTTTTCTGATTGCAAATTGAAGGTTGTTTTATGTTTACATGTGGGTCTGATTTTGATTTTGGCTTTTTTTCCTGTTATTTAATCTTGTCGTTTGGGGCCTTTAGGATATAACATGGCATCATGTTTTCAAATGTCAGAGCCAAAGGTACTTTATTTCTTTATTTCAGCTGGAGGGGTTTTTTTGTTTGTTTGGGGTTTTTTTTCTTTTGGTTTTGGGTTTGGTTTTTTTTCCAGGGACGGGGAGAGATAGGCTTAGGACTTGAGTAATTAAAAGTGATTTGTTTTCATGATCTGGATGAAGTGTTTTTGCCAGATGCCTAAGATACCTCTGAGATTCAGGCAGAAATTTGTCACATCATCCAGGAAATCCTTATCAAAACACAGCTTGGATCTCTGGTGGCACTGAGTGTATCATTTGATAAGTGAGTCCTATTTTCTTGTCCGCACACCAGTCCTTTGTAGCAAAGGGCATTTATTAAGGAAACAGATGGGGAAACATCAGTTATCTTTTGTGCCTTCTGTTTTCTATAAAGGCCAGCAAGACAAGGCAAGCTCAACCAAAATAATTGAAGGCTTTGTAGAATAAGTCAGGTAAGTCAGGGTAAAATAGATTCACTACAGCTCCAGTAGCACTATAGCTCCTGATAAAATAAAAGTGGTTTTCATGTAGGTTAGTAAAGCAGCTCAAATTTTGAAAAGCCATAGAACTTATTTTTCACAGAAATTTTAATCAGTGAAATCACTTATACTAATACAAGCTGTTGTGCTATGTATACGTGTAATTGTTATCAACCATTCCTGAAGAAAGATTTTTTAAAAATTGAGAGCCTCAGAGGTGCTGAACCACGAGCTGCAGTTTTTATGAGCTTCTGCAGAAATGGTCAATAATTATAAAAATCCTAAGAAAGTTATCTCAAATCAGAATCATAATCATTAAGAGCAATATTTTTTTGTCCATTAAATAGCTTCTGTAGCAGTAATTCTGGTCTAATGTGTTTAGGTTTGTCATGGCGTTGTGGTAGGCTGACCTTGGTCAGCTGCCATGAGCTCACCCTGCTGTATTCATTCCCCTTCCTCAACAAAACGGGCAAAAATAAGATGAAAAAGCTCGTGGGCCAAGATAAAGGTGGGGAGATCACTCACCAATTATTGTCAAGGAGAAAACAGGCTCGATTTTGGGGGGGAAAAAAAAAAAAGAGCTTAATTTATTGCCAATTAAAGTGGATTTGGATGGTGCGAAACAAAAATTATACACTTCGCTCTCCAGTCTGCTTTTTCTCAGGTTCAACATCACTCCTTCATTCCCAGCTTCTCTAACTCCCCATCCTGACTGGTGCAGGGGATGGAGATTGTGGGCTTAGGGTTAGTCCATGACAGACCTCTCTCCTGCCTTATGCTGTTTCCCTGCTCTGCCTGGCCTCTTAAGGGACTGCAAGGAGCTCTGTCTAAGCATGGGACACCTCCTTCTCCTCCCCTTCATCCTGGGATTCATAGGGATGTTTCTCACCCTTTTTTCCTGTCACTTACTGTTCACAGGCAGTGTTCTGCCCTTCCTTACACACGCTTTCCCTAAGGTGCTGCCATCATGTCTGGGGGGCTCAGCTGTGCCCCGCAATGGGTACTTTGGAGCCAGCTAGAACTGGCCATTGTCTGGCACAGAGCAGCTCCCTTGGTGCCTGGGCACGCACACCTAGCACAGGTAAACTAAAATGTGAGTTAATTAACAGTACTAGAATGAAAACAGTGTGAGTTAGAGACAATTTCATATGAGTTTTATTTGTGGCTGGGCTTCATAATTCTGATAAATATGAGGCTTTTACTTTTGTTAACTAGTGATACATTTCTTAATTTATAGTGTGGAATTAAATAAATAAAAAGGTAATCATCTAAACCCGAGGGGATTTCTCATAAAAATCGTTTTGAGAAAAGTATAAGGAAAGTGAGTAGTAGCAGTTTAATATGATTTCTATTTTTTTAGACAGTCTTTGCTATATACGTGCATGGAATTACAGTAGTTTAATCAGATTTAGTAATGAAATGCTGCCCTAGCAGCATAGTCACACAAACCTGTGCTAGGCAGTACCCCATAAAACAGTCTCTGGAATAATAGCATGGGGTTCCTTGACTCTGCCTAGTGCCACCAGTCAAGAACAGACCAAGGAGCACAATGACATGAAGGAACAGCATAGGAAACACATTGAAAATGAAAAATATCACATTAACATATAGCATAACATAATAAATCTCTCTGTGTTTTAACACTACCTCAAGTATTTGTGCAAAAAAAGGTAACAATATTTTTTAACTGTGTGCATGTGTTGTTCCGTATTATTTTGAGTATGTTGAGCTATCTGATGATGTTATTCCTCAGACAGTATTATTAGGTTGCCTGCTATAGTAGTCATAATCTCTAGACACAAATAGAATTATTTTTCACATTTTCAACGTTAATGAACCAAATGAGTAAAAAGCCACAGAGATAAGAAGTGCAGATTTATAAACCCATATTATACACCTACATAAATAACCTTTTTTGCAGATGCTATCAGCCTAGTTCAGCTTACATCCATGTTTGCCATCTCTAAATAGCAGGGAAAGAAGGTTAATTCCCTACCTTATTGCTTTCTGTGTTCAGATCTGTGTTGTTTTCAATCATTACCTGTTTGCCATTGGCATCACTGCTGCTTTCCAAAGCAATGAAATTGTCTTATCTTTGCTACAATAATACAGTTTATCTATAGACTTCTGATACCAACTGACTGCATACTGCTTGTGTTTTCTGTTATTTCCAGTCACTTCCTTTTGTGGATTCACAAGAAGAAAGTGCTGTAATTGTGGTTTGGAGATCTCTTAAAAATAATCTAGTCTATTTTAAGTTTTTTGTTCTTCTAAGAAGTTATTTATTGCGTAGCATAATGCATTTTTGCAAAGTCAGGGAGTCTAGAATGCATAGCTACCTGCATCTCAAGGAAACTGTGGAAAGTCCTAGAAAATTCCCTTATACAACCTATTTGCCATCATCATTAGCATAAAAATAAATTCAAGTTCATTCATGTTCTGAGGCCCACAGCAAATAGATTGCTAGTTTAGGTATGCAAAGCTTCAAGTTCTAGATTACTTATCTAGCACGACTTACAAGGATGGTTTTCTGCAAAGACTTGTGTGCTTTGTCCACGACTCTTTACTTCACTTTTTTCTGCTCTTTTCAAAGCAAAACTTGAATTTCTTGTATTTAGAGACAGCTATTCACCAGTACCCAAAATTGTTGCACTTTTCCACTTGTGCCAAATTCACCTTCCCTTTTATAACTTAATAAGATGTAGCTTTTTTACTGGCCGACATTCAGTGGTTGGCAGGTGGCTGATGAAGCATACAGTGGAGTTCCTCATCTGCCATTCTATTCTTCCTATCCCAGCTTCATAGGGTATATATTTTCTCCTCAAACATTACAACTGAAGCTTGCAAAAGACTTTTTCTGCCTTGTGCTCCTTCCATGATGTGGCACTAATCTGCCATATCTGAGTGATATTTTTTCATTTGAAAATAGACTTACTGATTTGTTCTTCTTACAGTGACAGTATTGAGTGGAGGTGTATCCTGTAGCAGTTACCAGACGTGTCACTTCTTGGTGCTATGCTAGCTTAGTGCTCATCCCATTAAGGGGCTAATTAAAACAAAGAAGTGTTCATATTTTGGATGCTTTTAAAGCATCAGAAACACCATCAACTTACTGTTAAAGTTTTGAATTAGTGCTTTTCAATGTCAAGGTTATGTACACATGCAATAAGATGAAAATGAAAACAAATGGTTAAGGAGTTGTAAATAAAGGAAGATATTTAATTTCATACTTTCCTAATTCTTGGTCTTTCACATTAGCCACTAGAGAGTAGCTTTCTACAGGACGTAAAAGTGATTACTGTCATGCAGAGTTACTGAAATGTAAATGGGGGACGTCTCTGAAATGATTGTGTTTAAAAGTAATTTTATAAATAAGTTTAAGCAATTCCATTTTAGATCATATTGGTTTTGTTCCTGGCCCAATTTAAATCTTAATACTTCAAATTTCAAAGTTCTGAAGACATAATATTCTGTGACAAACGTAAGTATATATATTCTTGTATGTTGTCAATAGACATAATTTTAATGATTTTGCAGTCATATTTTTGTAGTTTAAATTGAAAACAAAACTACAAAAACAGACCTTTAAGCTGTTTCAAATGGAAGATAGAAAAGCCATATTAGATGAGAACAATAGATCATCTAAGCACAGAATTGTTCTCAAGCAACAGCCAGTTGCAGTTGCCTAGTGAACAGTGCAGGACCATGTAGAGCATGGCCATTCCTTCAATTTACCCTCTCAGCTTTCAACAATCAGTAATTATGAGACTTCTTAAACCAAAGGCTGTGGCAAGACCATAATTTTTATCTGCTATCGATGGACTAATTTTCCATGAAATTATCTGATTTTTTTTCTGTCTAAAACACAAAAGCCTGTGGAAATATATTTCCCAGTTTCATTATTCACCCTGTGGAAATATATTTCCTTTTTTTTTTTCTTTTCAGTTTTTCTCACTTCATTGCAGCCAGCTGCCTCTATGACTAGTGCTAGAAAAAGTAATAATAAAACTTGTTCCCTACTTAATTTACTTTATGTAATCCTTGATTTTAAAGAGTTTTTCATATCCCACTACAGCTCTCTATTTACTGACTTCAAGAGTCCTAATTGGTTTAGTCTGTCCTCAGTAGAAATCTTCCAGTGTTCTGATAATCCCTGTTATATTTCTTTGTACTTTTCTAGCTTTACTGTGTCTGCTGCTGCAAATGTGGTGCTGTCTTCGATAGTGCAGTTTTCTGTTTCCTTGCCTACTTTTTCCCAATGATTTCTAAATTTGGGTTTTGTTTATCATCAAGCTAACATTTTATGCTAATTTTCTGGAATAATTTTATAATTTCCTGAGTAGTAATAGTTAATTTAGAACCATTCACTGTGTATGTTAAATATTTTTCCCAAGGAGGTACATAATTTTGCGTTTATCAGGACTTTATTTCATCTAACATTTTGATGCCTAGTCATTCAGTGCTGTAATATTCTTTGCAGCAATATGCTGGCAAATTTTAATATTGTCTATCTTGCAAATTTGGATAGTCATAAAATTTCAGCACTTCTCCACATAATCTCTTACAACATGCTTTCTTCAAGTCTTCAGTATTGCTGGAGCTTTATGAAAGATGTTATACAGAGAAGGTTTAGTCACTGATTCTCAACATTTTTTAGCAAAAGTAGTGTCAATTCTCCGACAAGTAATTATGTCCATCAAATTTTTTTCCCAATCTAACCTAATTGTAATCTTCAATACAAGAAGAGAATAAACTTGGTTGAATTGCATTAGACCAAATTTATATTCCATCATGCTGACTGTTGATAAGACATTTATTTGTTGGTGTCACGTCTGATTCCTGATCTCCTTTTACAAGGATGCAAGAGAAAGTCCAGTGTATAATGATGCTGAAAGCTAATGACTTATCTTTAGAGTTTTCACCTTACAGATTAAACTGTACAAATACACAAAATAAAATATTCAGAAATATTTAAATAAGATAGGAAATTAATAATTAGAGAAAGTCAATGAAATCTACAGTTCCAAATGGCTTCATTTTGAGATCAAGATTTAAATACTGCCTAGATGTGTTACCCTGAAATTAAAAGATTTTGTCTGAATCCTTTGGGGAATCCCATGGCAGTCCCTGGAACAGCATAAAGCCTAGCAGTCTATTCCTGGGCTATCACATGTATCGATTAATTTAGTACTAATTATGACTTTTTTTGATGAAATGGATGAATGGATCAGATTCGGGTTGTCTCACTTGGGTACCTGCACTTTGTCAGCTTGGATCTGCCTCTGGAGGCCTTCAGAGACACACACTTTCATTCACTATACCAGAAATTTTGTGGAGGTTCAATACCTGAAATGTAGATAGAAGTTAGAGTCCTAAATTGGGTAGATTGGTCCTCACCTCTGCTTTCAAAATAGCAGTAATGACTGGGATGAGCCTGTCAGAGGAGGCAGGCATTTCTGCATGCCCTTGAGATGGAGAAGTGCAGCTGAAAAGTCCCAGAGTTGTGTTGAATAAACAAATTAAGAGAACTAGCCACTGCAAGGACAGGATGTTGGGCAGAGTGAAGAGTGTTGTAGCTGTAGCCAATGATGAAGGAGCAAGATAACTTTGAGCCAATGGTGTGGGGACATGCTGACCTTCTGATGTGTATATATATCTGTCTATGCTGTAACACAATAAATGGATTTGGGCATCTTTGCGTGACACACAGCAAGCGTGATCAATGTCGCTTAGTCCGTCTCAACCACGACACGAGCCCATGTCTTCTTTCCTAGGATAGTGTCATTACAAGAGGAAGATTTACTTCCTTAGCTCAGAGTGTTTTACATCCATGCGTGGGTTGAAACCTGCTAGGCAGAAGATTAAGGGAGAGACTTGCAGTTTAGCAGCATTCATCACAGCAGAGATGACAGTTCCACCAAGAGGAGGCCAGCTATGTTCCTACCTTTCTCTAAAGCTAGAACATGAACATCACTTTAAAAATATTATCGATGCTGACAACCTTTGTCAGCTCTCTACAGAAATCTGAGAAATCTGCTGGCACTTTCATTAGTTTCCCAGAGTAAAAGACTCTCTTTATCCTGAAGTTTTATTTTTTGGCATGATTTTCTTTGTATAATGAGATATGTTGCAGGAAAATTAGATGACTCCTAGCTTTTACTTGTATTTTCCCAGATGCGCACAAGCTTTATCTATTTCTTCTTCTCTCTGGGGTAGAATTACCTGTCAATAGCAGGGCATCTTGAATGGGCATTGATCCTTACTTTCCTTGGCTGAAGTAACAGAACAGCAGGGGTGAAAGAAGTTCATTCTACTTAGAAAGAAGGCAGTTCTCACTAACCTAAGTTCCTTTTTCACTTAACTGCATTGTCTGCCAGGGAGGTCTGTTTCCCATATCTTCATCATAAATGGAGTTCTAACCAGTATATCATCAGGCTAGAAATAAACCACAGGGTAAACCATTACCACAGTCAAAACAGTTCCATGCAACACAAAGAAGGAACCAGCAGGTGTGGCATTCATGTCATAAAGGTATGCTGTTGCTTTAGCAGAGAAGCAGCACACACAATATTATCCAATAATCTTTTTCTTGAGTTAAAAATACTCCTTCTATAGAGGTCACCTATACCACTAAGAAACACTCAAGCATTAGGTGTTATGTAGAAGTTATTTTTTTATATTATTTCATTAATGACAGGAGTCCACTTTGAAAAAGACATTATAGTTACCCTCAATTGTATTAAAAACTGCTGTCTAGCAAGGTTTAGAAGGTCAGTGGGCAGGCATCATTTAAAACATTGATTAATATATCTAGTGGAAGAAATCTCCACTGTTAGATTTTTTTTACAATTTTGTGTAAGATACCATGAAATTAAATTGAACTTGTAGCCTTCCTATCCTAGTGTAATCCACACAGAATTGGTCAAAACCAATTATAAACACTTCTTTTTTTGACAGGTTATGATTGGATAGAGGATTTTTTTTTACTTTTGTAAATTCGAGGAGGTAATTAACTTACAAGGCAGAGCATTTAAAAGGTTAGATTTAAGTAGCCAACCTAAAATTTTCAGGTGGCTTTTGTTTGGTTTTGGTTCTGATTTTTTGTTGGTTTGTTGTTTTGTTGTTTTGGTTTTTTTTTCCTGCTAGGCACTGTAGAACACTCTGGCTCAGTCAATGTAATTTGCCTTTCATAGTCTATCACAAGGCTCATGATTATTTCTTACAACAAAATATTCAGTGCAACAAATTAGTAGATTCTGCTATGTTGGTTGGGCTGCATTCCAATTCCTGCCTTAGTGTTGCTGACTGCCTGCAGCACTGCCAGCACAATAATTATTGCTGCATTTCCTAGACCTCGTGAAACCAGCAAGGTGATCACCCCTTTGGAACAGCTGAGGATATGAGGTATGGAAAAATGGAAGGAAATTGCTGCAACTCTGTGCTATCTTGCCAGCAAGTGCCACTTGAATGATGACAGCTATTGGCAGGGGTAGGTCTCTGCTGAAGGAGAGCTTGCAGCAGTTCTAGATTATAGCTTTTGCTCCTTCCAAGGGGAATTGCTGTGGGCACTGAATTAAAGAAAGCAAATTGGAAGGCAGGGAAAACAAAGATTTGAAGGCAAATGTAGAAGGGGGAATGATTATTTTTAACAATGAGGCAATTTTTGGTTTACTGTATGTGGTTGGCTCTCTTATGATGAAAAAGACTTCCATAAACACCATTGTGTGAGCCACGCAGGTTTGTTAGGCAGCCTTCTACAGCCTCCCTCAAAATTAAAGTGCCGACTGGTATCAGTCAGTGGATGTCATTCTTGTTCCGATACAGAGAAGTATACTACTATTTATCAGTATTTTACCATATGAAGTACAGAAGTAAAGTTTAAAAAGTCTTATTTCAGGTGTTTAGCGATATTGTCTTCATCAAAATACCTGCTGAGAAACTGCTGCTGTGCTTGAGTGCCTAGTTTGGATAAACAAATGGGTTTAATCCAGAACACAACATTAACCTTTGCACAAAATAAACGCCTAGTAAAATCAGAGTTTAGCTTCAAATTAGTTGATGTAAATTATCTCCATGTAAATCAGAGAAACATTATTGACTGCAATAAATATTTATGCAAATAAGCAGGCCAATTATATCCATCTTTAGTGTCTCTGCTTCTTTTTCAGTGTCTGTTTTGTTTGAAAATTTTAATTTTGATCCAATTATATCTTTTTCTGGATGGAAGTAGACATTTTGACACCATTCTTATCACCAGTGGTATCTATTAGCACTATATAATATAGCAAGCATACATCTTGTGTGTTAAGTCCTTTGTCAGAGCTTTGCATCTATTCTTTTTCCTTGTCCCTCACATTTTAACTTTTCAGTATAAGACACTGAGAGTAAAGCTTTGTGATTCACTAACTCTTGAGACTTTATTATAGTTTTCCATTCTTCCACATTTTTTAACTTTTTATGTTGATAAAGCTTGAATGCAAATGGAAAAATTTTAGGAACAATGTACTTAAGGAAAGGAAGTATTTGTATGCATATATGAATTGGCATGCTAAAAAGAGTCCAACTAGTCATTACAGACTAGGTTTTTATTCATTACATTTGTCCTCAGGGCTAGGGAAAGTAAATGGTCAGACTGTTTCTTAATTTTATTATAGCTTTTTTGTGGGAAAGGACAAGAGAATGAGACTGTAATCTGTACTGCTTACTTATATTACAGATGCTGTTCTTTTGGGGAGTAGGTGGTAGGTTTTGTATTTTTTTTCAAAACAGAAAGCTTAGGGTCCCACTCATTTAAACATATTTTTTTCATAAAATCAGAAAAAAACCTGTGTTTTCCTAGAAATGTTTAATGGTGGCAGTGTCTGCCTGACTCACTCTAGCTGTCCACAGGGCTTAAAATGAGGAACCCTATCCCAGTTGCTCAATGACCTGGAGTTATCTTGACTATGACAGCATAAAGTGCTTCATATGTTGCCTTTTTTTCTTTAATCATGTTCCAGTGCAGATTGAATACAATGGTGAAATATTGAAAATTGCTGCAAATTGACTGTCTCTTATCAACAATTCTTGAACTGAATCGACAGTCTTGAACTAGCCTATTATAAGACCACATTTTCTTTACCCCCCNAGCTTGACACTTTGGATAGAAGTTTATGTTTGTGGAACTGGCTTGTAAACAACAATTAGTATTCCCCAGCTGCGATTGAATTTAAAGGCACTGGACCTGGGAACTGGGAACACCAGACATCTGGAAGATGAGATTTGAGACCCTGTGCTTGTCCCTGGAAATCTGGTGTGAAGACCCTATGACAAGTCTGACTCTAAGGTAGCCATGTTGCAGAGAAGATGCATTGCTTCCTTCAGCACTACTTGGAGTTCCCTAAGAGTAATAGGCAAAGTTTAGCAGGTAGAAACTTTTCTGTCTATAACTGATGTCAATTATCTTTCTTCCATAAAGTGATCTGCTTAGTTTAAATACCAGTTTTCAGGTTATGCCAAGGCATGAAAATGTAGCAGGTGCTTCACGTATTCTATATAAGAATGATGACTATTCGAGTAGAAGCATTTTAAGAGAGAGCTTTCTGTAATGTCAGACAAAGTCATCATGCTGCTTTAGTTGTTTAGGTTTGGTTGTTCAGGTTTAGTTGTAGAATGAGAGACTACAAAACAAGGAGCCCTCTGTGCCTTACAGTTCTGACGTGGATTAGTTGTCATTCTCTCTCTTGCTTTGTATTTGAGATAGTCTTATATGTCTGAATACAAGTAAAACCACCATAGTGACTCTAGGTTGGCTATTTTCACTTGATGTAATCCTCTTATTTCAAATACTTGGTTCTTATTATTACGAGACTCAGTCCTGATGAGATAATGAGTGATCCCTGCCAATACCACTCAAATGTATTTGGTTCATGAGATTTCTTCCAGGTGTACCTTTCCTGCTGAGGAGTAGAGGCTAATTTTTTTCTGTTTTTATAAGGCAATTTTTTTCACATATTAAGTCAGATTCTATTTTGGGCTGAGAAAACATACACAGCAGATAGTTTCACTACCTGAGGATACCCTAGATACATCCTTTTTTTCAGTTCCTTAACAGCATTATCACGTTTGTTGGTTTTACAAATGTAATGTAGTGTAATTTGAATCACTGTGTAGAAACTAGTTGTATCTTTGTGAATGAAACCAAGATCTATTTTATTGTTAAATATTTCTGTAAAGACAGAAACAATTTGAAAGCATTTGATAAGGCTCATCTTTCTGAATGCTCTCTGAATGCTTGATTTTGCCTTCAGGTTTTACTGCAGGCAAATTCATATTATTCAATTCTAAGTTTTTATTAAATCTTAATTCAGAAGTATTTCTACATTCAGAATGGCTTAAAGCTTTCTCAGTAGTGTCAGTACAAGTGAATTTTGCCACCTTAAAGGCAAGGCATGGGTGCCAGTGCTTCAATTTTCTTGCTAGAAGAAGTGAAGGATTGTGAGAGAGAGGGAGGGAGGGAGGAATAAGGGTAGGGCAGAGAGGTGGAAGGGAACTCCTAAGAGATCGTTCTAGATCTCCCCATTGTCACTGGCAGAATGGATGAATATTGGGTTGAGTATGTTGGCAGTATTTAAACTTATTCCCACCAGTGGTCACTAACCCCTCTATTATGTTTCTTCCTTTGGCCACAGTCACAGCTAGCCTGCTTGTTACACTCCCTAGATGGGACCTGGCAGCTGAGTATTTTTGTGTTATAAAATTATCTTGGTTTTAAGGTAAAAATGAACCCCATAACTTGATGTTTATCAATTTATCAGTTTGAGAATGAACCACTTTTATGCATATCTTCCTGTTTTTTGTGGAGTGAAAATATGTTTTATTAAAATAGTGCACAAATCGTTACTACAAATGTTCATGAACAGGAAATAAAATATTTATTATTAAAATTAAAACTTTTATCACTTGTTGATTAAGTACATCCTGTAGCTGAAATACTAACTTCTTGGTAGTCTCAAGAAGTAGGTAGAACAGTTTATATGAGACTGATTTTTCAAATTTTCTTTCAGATATGTAAAAGGATCTGGTTCTGACATATCTCTAAGTCTTGCTAGTGATGGGCAGTCAGAAACAAGAAACTCTATTTTCTTAAAGCTTACAGACATGCACACACACAATTTACTGTAATGTGATGTTAAGATTTGGGATAAAAATTATAACATGAACTTAAGACTTTAACCCATTTAAGCAAGTCATTGGGATCAAATGTGCAATTGTGTACAAAGCTTTGCTCTGAAGACAAATGAACAACTGAAATGCTCTGCTGGTTTCAAGACTATTGAAATCTGTTATACCTCACAAATTCTGAATTTCGTTGTTAAGTTATTAGCAAAAGTGGGTTTGGTCTTGTACAGTATAAACTATAGCTATCTGAGACACAATTATCTCTACAGTGCTCTGTAGCTGTGTAAAAATGTCACCATGAATTCAACTATTTGCTATGGGTTTCAAAATTTTATGTGTCTTAAATACTCTTATTTAATTATGTTTTAATCATTATTCTAGCAATATGGTTCCTATAATGTTATTCTAAGAATAGCTTTGTGGCATTACTATTTTTAATACCTTTAGTTATTCTTGGTATCAGAGATTTGACTAAAGACTTTTATTAATATTAATTTTTATATCTGTGTATCTTGCATGCCACAAACACATACATACATAGTTAAGGTCCAGGGTTCTTTTGTATGGCTTTCCTTCATAGCCTGCTCATGGCTCTCTTTCTCTCTCCTGCTTCAGCTTCTTTCATTGTTCTCTCATGGTTGTGTCCCTTGGTTGCCTGTGTGTCTTTTCGGTCTTCTATCCAGATCTTTTTAAGAACACTTCCATACGTGGAAAACCGTATCCAAGTAACAAAATAGCTAACTTTTTGTTGGTTGGCTTAGTTTTGCCCAACGTGGGTTACCTTGTTACTATTGTAAAGGCCATGACTCCAAGCCTAATCACAGCTATCTCAGAACTATCAGGCCAAGACTATTTATTTGTTAATAGAACTTAACGACCTCAGCCATCATAGCTTTAGGAAGCATTTTTTTTAAAAAAAAAACAAATACTTTATTCTAAAATTAGGGATTCCCCCCATTTTTTTTAATCACTTACCTCTTTTATGAATGTTATTGTATATAATGTGTGGAGAAAGTATTTTGCAAGATTAGAGCTTTTTGATCCAGCATTTTGGCAGCAATTTCCTCTTTTTTTTATGCCTGCTCACTCAGCAGGTGGATCTTTCAGAGAAGTGCTTAGAAGGCAGGGGTTCGATTTTGCTATTGAGTCGTGGGGTCTTCATGCATGTATGGTGGAATCCAAATGTATATTAATTATGAATATAATTCCCCAAATATATGTTCATTGCACAGTAAATAATTTTTATTTGAACTGTCAGCTTCACCAGCTCAGGTTTGGTGAGAATTTTTCTTATTTTCATGTCATGAGTAATAATAACTGAAGTGCTATTTAGATAACCACTCCGCTTCTCTCTACTACATAAAAGAAGACCTACTGTAGAAAACTTGTATTTACCCTTTTTTTTATTATTGCTATGTTCAGTTAGGGAAGACAGAAGCTGAGACTTAGAATGCACTCTGTACCTGTGGAGAGCCCTGTTGTCCTTAGTAGGTCACAGCAGAAATCCACTTATACACAATACAATGCAGTAATGTGGTCCCACACAGGATTTTTGAAAACTATGATTACCTCCTTATCAAGTGTGTTGAAGGCCTATCCCTCTCTCAGCAGCGTCAAATGGATTAAGGACAGAGGCTTAGTATTATATATGTGATTTCTTTAAGGAACCAATGGACAAGTGAAAGCTAATTCCTTCTTGATTTTACCTGGAATTACCTGTGCTTGTGATAGTTTTTAATAGATGTGAACACGGTTGTATCCACAGCTCTTCACAGAACTTCGTTTTAGTTTTGCCTTTCTTCTTTAAAAAAAAAAAAAAAAAAAGTGTGGGTTTTTTTCCCTGCTGTCTTGAAGTAAAGCACTTGACTCATGTGCACACTTGCAGATGTGTATGTGTATTTTGTATAGATTTGACTTTCAAAATATTAATCTGTTTTTCTGCTGGGTGACTGTGGAGAATTTGTTGCATAACTGGGCTCTCTATCTCAGGATACTATCTGAAATTTTGATGAAAATTTAAATGAACCTATCTAAGGATTGGCACAAATAAATGCATTCTGCCTCAAAATGATGAAAGTGCTGGGGGAGGGTTAGCTGGGGATATTGTATGATGAAGGCAGACTTCAGCATTAGAAGCATTTCATAAGCCAACAGCCAAAAATATTTGTGTTTATTTGGTTCTTTTCAACTTTCTATGCCATAGAATCAAGAACTGAAAGTCATTAAAACACTTAGAGACTATCTTAAAAACACGAGTGAATTATTAGATGCTGTGGGCATCTGATATAACACAGTTTTGCTGAGGGGACTTAATGAGTTAATGATTAGAGCATAATTTCTTTAGTTCATTCTTAGCCTGTACTAGTCAATGATATAAACAACAGTTTAATTCTCCTACCCTGCAATTTAAGATAATACTCTCCTCTTCCTCTGAAGTGAACTGAGAGCCTGTTAACATCACTCAGCTGGTGAGTCCATTGGTTGAGTGTGACCCTACCCCCAGCCCTGGCATGCAGAGTGGCTATGTGCTGTGTTTACTGTCCAAGGACCACGGCTGGTGGGAGCAGTTGGATTGAGACCCACTTGTGTGTGTACGGCTGTGTGCACTTTAATTTATATCAATGCAAACTTTAGATTCTGTATCATTGTGAAGTAGTTGAGATTGGTTTTTTTCTCAAGGAACTTTCTGAGCAAAGGCACATAGTCATTTTCCATTTTGGAGTTTGTGTTATAAATCATCTTTTGACTGGTTTCTCCTTTGTGGTTCCTGTCTAGAATTCTAGTCCAATCACATACTTTAAGAATCATCTCCAAATGGTTATCATTTTCCTCTGGAAATTCAATACTTAGATCTCTCAAGGTCAGTAACACTGTTAACCTATTAACAACCAGCCTCTGACAAGAATCTGGAAATAGTTATGCCTGTTTTAACTTGACACTATATGAGTTGGTTTTATTTTGTATTTATTTTTAAAACTGTTAGCAGAAGTGTGGGAAAAAATAATGCGTTAGTAAAATAGTTCCCTTTTAACAAGCTCTTCTATAATTTTATAAGTGAATACATGAAATAATCTATCTACGATATTTTGTTTATTTGGAAGCCTAAGAAATCAATGTTGTGGCTGTTGATTTTCTAACATTAGGAACTGACTGTCCATAACCTTACATTTTGGGTTCACTGCACTATTAAAAGGGAGTTGAATTAAAACTTTTTTTTTCCTAACCCTACAATGTTTTTTCATCCAAATCATCCATTTTCCTCTTTTGCATTCTTATTTTAAACTCTAGTTTACAGAAAAATCATAGAGTGCTTTGGGTTGGAAGGGACCTTAAAGATTATTTACTTCCAACATCCCTATCGTGGGCAGAGACACCTTGCATTACATCAGGTTACTCAGAGTCCCATCCAACCTGGTCTTGAACACCTCTGGGGATGGGCAGTTGACACCTTCTCTTGGCAACCTGTTCCAGAGCCTCACCACGCTCATAATAAAGAATTTGCTCCTAATATCTAATCTAAACCTACCTGCCTTCATCTTAAGACCATTCCACCTTGTCCTGTCATTACATGCCCTTGTAAAAAGTCCCTCTCCAGGCTTTTCGTAAGCCCTGTTTAGGTACTGGAAGGCTGCTACAAGGTCACCCTAGAGCCTTCTCGTCTCCAGGCTGAACAGCCTCAACTCTCTGAGTCTTCATAGGAGAGGTGTTGCAACCCTCTGATCAACTTAGTGGCTCTCCTCTGGACTTGTTTCAACAAGTCAACATCTTTCTTTTGCTGACGACCGCAGAGCTGGATGCAGTATTCCAGGTGGGGTCTCACAAGAGCAGAGTAGAGGGACAGAATCACCTCCACAGACCTGCTGGTCATGATGCTTTTGATGCAGCCCAGGATACAGTTGGCTTTCTGGACTGCAAGTTCATGTTGCCAGGTCATGTTAAGCTTCTTGCTTACAAAGACCCCAAAGTCCATCTACCCAGGGCTGCTGTTAATCTATTCTCTGTGTAGCCTATATGTCTTCTTGGGAGTGCCCCAGTCCGGGTGCAGGACCTTGTTGAACTTTACGAGGTATGCACAGACCCACCTCTCAAGCCTGTCAAGGTCCCTCTGGATGACATCCATTCCCTCCGACATGTCAACTGCACCACACAGCTTGGTGTCATCAGTGAACTTGCTGAGGGTGCAGTTAATCCCACTGTCCATGTCAACAGCAAAGATGTTAAAACGTGCCAAAACCAATAGTGACCTCTGAGGAAGAAGAAAGAAAACAGACAATTGTATATCTATTCCTTGACTTTAAAGATTAATATTTTTTGTTAGTTCTTTCCTTTCTCTCTGTAATGTCCTTGAAACATCATTAAATAATTGAATCTGATAGGTATGATTTGAAGAAAGAAGTGCAGTTGTTTAACAATTTTAATTTTTTGAAGTAAAGAAATAAAGAGCTTTCAAAATCAGTTCTGTATTTTCTCTTGCTATGTAAGGAAATCCCTTATGATTCTGACATCTGTGGAAGAGGAGAAAACTATGTAATACTGTTTTGAATAACTTTTGTTACTACTTTGTCCTACTTTTCACTTCTCCTCTATTAGAAACACAGACCAAATGAGAGGTTTTTTTAAAGTAAGTCATATAGAAAGTCTGTGGTATTTTTATGGGGTTTTTTTTGTGGGTTGGCTTTATTTTCTCGCCACCTTCATCTCTTCAGGAAGTGGGAATAAAGATCTAGTTCTGTCCTACATTTTCCATTTGATAAATCCATGATGCACCTTGCTGCGGTAGCCTGATCTTCTAAGGAACAGCAGCTGCATTTCCACAGTATTTCATCTGTGCATAGCCTACCAGAATGCTGCCATTTCACATATCCAGCAGTCCCACACACAGCTGATTCTTTGGAGTGAAATGAGAAAATCTAATAGCAAGACTGCCTGTGGCAAATGAGAAGTAGATATGCAGGGACAGAAGTGGTGCACACTTGTCTTCTTGCTCTGTACTCGCAGTATTTAGCCACTGCCTTGTGTGCTGTGTTTTCTGGTAGATTCACTCACCAGAAATTCAGCATTACCACAAAATCTGAATGAGTGGTTTCTTGGTACTGAAGAAATTACTAGGCATAGGGAAAAAAAAAAGGTACATTGTGTGTAGAAAGGAAAGATTCTCATGGAATATCCATTTATCTGACACAGTCCCCTCAGCAAGTTTGGGAGGAACTGCACCTTTCACCAAGAAAAACAAAACAAAACGTGTTGATACATGATGGTGCCATTTCCTTTTAACCTGAAAGTCATAACAGGGATATGAGGATTTCTACTTTTTATATAATTAACTAGCATGCTGCTATTTTCCTCTATAATTGCCATATTTAACTGTATGATCTCCTGCTGTTTGAATGATTTGCATCTACCTGTGTATTGTTTTTTCCGTGCTGAATTTCTACTGTTACTACACTAGAAGCTTCAACAGTGTAGGCTCTTTTTGCTAACTGCTTTGCTATTCTCATTTACTCTTTGTTTAGCTGATGAAAATAAGAGCTCTATGGTCAGAGTGAGCATTTTGCCTTTGTTACCTGTTTAACAGCACTTAAGGTGGAACAGGGATTTTACTGCTCTGCCTAATATACTTCACACTGACCTACATAATACTGCTCTATGCCACGTTGGTGTTTTTTTTAATATAAATTACTATGTCTGTAATCAAAGAAATATTTCTTAATTATAAACTTAGAAGCACTGGCAGTCCGAGTTTTCATAAAGTTCCTAATACAAATTGGCCTTCTTTGTATTTCTTCATCACATTGTCACCATTAGACATGTCTTGGGATTCTTGGAAACTCTTCTATGATGTTCCTCTGCTAGGGAGAGTTATAGCATAGCATAAATCAGTTCATAAAGATTTTGGATGATGTAGAAATGGAATCTCTTTCTGTCAATAAATATGTAAAGTAAAATGGTTGGCAAAATACCAAGACTGGTTATAAGTGGGATGCATTGTGTGGAAGGGGTCTTCGTTGTAGAGAGAAATTGCATGTTTGACATGAAACCTGAACACTCAAATTTGAAATGACATGGCTGAAAAACTTCCCCAGGATTATTTTTACAATCTCTATCTTAATGCATACTATATAATTCACAATCTTTAGATTTGAAATGTTGATGTAAATGTAGGCTGTCTTTTCAATGAAAAGTTTTCTTACTTAATTTCAAAAAGAAATTGTTGATGTGGTAGTGGACTGTGACATGAAAACTGAAAAATTCTCCCATAGCTATATCATACAAGAACAGTGGTGAACACTAGTTAATTACTCATTTAGAGGGTTTTTTTCCTGAAACTCATCTATTCACCATTCCAGTTAGTGAAATTATAGGAATGGTATCAAAGAAACTCCTTAGTCTTTCTGTCTAAATTCACTTTACTATTATATTGCCTCCTAATATTAACATAAACTACAGTACTGTATTTTGACATAATGTTCAAGCACCAGTTAAGGGACACCTACTAATGGAATTCTGAAATTATTTCTACTAATAATGTTAGAAAGGAAGTTTTTCTAATATCTGATCTATCTGTTTGGAATAGTATTGCTTGAAAACAGTGATCATCAGCCTGAGATTGTCCCTTAATTAATTTTTTTTATTTACTTGTCTAGAATCTTGGGGAACAGCTTATACTTCAGATGATGTTTATGACAGTGGAAGGAGGTAAAATAGAGTCATTTTCAGTAGAATCGGGTCAAAAACTTTCATGTGTTTGGTTACAGGTAAAAGCCCACTGACACAATAGGTGGGATAGAGGGAAGGGGAAAAAATAAAAATGCAGGGAAATGGTAGAAGTAAAAAGACAGGAATAGGCTAAAGAATGGGGTTTTTAAATGGAAACAATGTAGCTGAGATGTCATAAGCCTGTCACATATTTTCAGCACCAATACCCTAGAAATTATAACATTTGCTGTTGTATATAACAAAGTGATTTGTGTTTCTCCTCCTGCAAACATATCATCCTAGTGAACAGTTTAGTGCTATGATAGAATTGCCCCCAGGAATATTTTAGCTAACTGAATATAACTCAGCAAACAGTCAGTGAGAAACACAGCTTTCATTAAAACAAGGTGAAATATTGCAAACTCATTTCATTTTACTGCTGACAAGTATTTTTTTAACCCAATTATTTTGGGCATGAGAAGGGGAAATACCCTCATAGATATTTTCATGGTTTGTCCTAAACTATTTATGCTTTTTCTTTTTAATCGTAGGTTTCTGTGCTCGAGAGGCAGATATTTGACTTCATGGGTTATCAGTGGGCACCCATCCTGGCAAATTTTATACACATTATTATAGTCATACTTGGCTTATTTGGAACCATCCAGTATAGACCTCGTTACATAACAGGAGTGAGTATTTAATTTAACTTGTTTATTTTTATGTGCATGTAAAACACAAACAAATGAAAAAGTGCTCCAAACTGTATTGTTCATAAAGCAAATAGAAATCTTACCTTGGTTTGATTTTCTTCTGTAACATTTTACATTAACTTACTAGGCTTTTGGGACACCTGTAATAATCAACTGGTAACAACCTACAAAAACTGAAAGTCAATATGATCCTTAACTGCATTGCAGTATGAACTTTCAAGAAGTGGAATCAGTTTAAGGTATTACAGCATCCCCGGTATCATAGGAATTTAGAACTAGAGCAAACTTCACTATATACACTGGACTTCCCCAACAGATTTTTTATAGTTACTCATTATTGTTAGTAGCCATTGTTGCTGAAGTGCTTATCTGTTATGTATATGCCTCCTAGAAAGTATAGTTCAATCTGAAAATGAAGTATGATGGTATGGTAAGAAATAATGAACTGAGGTCTCCAATATGAAAGTAAGAATTTGGACCTTAATTAATGTTTTTAATCTATTTCTTTCCTTATTCAGATACCCTTTATACACAAACTCAGTGTGGTTGTACTTTCTGGCACAATGCAGTATTAATTTAGTCCTCATTTCATACTCTGGATTTGTGGGGTTTTTTTGCTATTTGTAGTTCTATAAAAAAAGAATAACAGCAACTCAAAGCCATCATTCAGAACATCTTTTGTTAGAAATACATTTGCATAACAATATTACTGTCAAAATCAACTATTAATTCACTTCAAGCTTGTATACACTTCAGAGAAGGACAAAAGTTGAAAAGATTTGCCCATACACAACCATCTTTTCATGTCAGATGAAAATCAGCAAATCTTAGAATGGTAGAGCGGTTTGGGTTGGAAGGAAGTTTAAAGATACCTAGTTCCAGCCCAGCAGGGATGCCTGCTACTAGATTAAGTTGCTCTAAGCCCCATCTAGCCTCGTCTTGGAGACTTCCAGGATGGGGCATCTATCACTTCTCTGGGCAACATGTTCCAGAGTCTCACCAGCCTCACACTAAAGAATTTTTCCTAATATCTAATCTAAACCTACTCTCAGTTTAAAGCAGTTACCCCTTGTCTCTCATAACTCCACTATATCTGTACTTGCTTCTGCAGTCTATTCCTTCTTAACTGTTTCCTCATATACCAGCAGTCACTTCAGAATATAAAAAGATTTTTCTTGTACCCCTGTACTGCTATCCATATTGCATTACTGTGATGCTAAGAGAAATACATTCATATTTGTGTCTGTGTTTCTATCTTTGTGATCCCCTATATGCAGAAAATTTGTGTCCACATGTACAATGTCTTTATGCATGCACATAATTTATTTTATTCCAATATACACATTTCAACAATGTATTAAAAAAAAATTACTATCAACATTGAAAAATATATTGCAAGCCTTAAATATTTAGTGTTTTCTTCAAGTTATAACACTGGAGTGATGTGAATGTAAACTGGAGTTTTCTTCTGTGTCTGGTACTAATACAAAAGACTTGAAAACAAATATATGAAATTCAAGTATCAGTTAAACAAAAAGGGTTAAGTATTCCATCCCAAGATGGAACTTCTATGGCATTAAACTGAACATGAGTATAAAATGCATAGCTGAACTAAACAAAAAGTTAGATTTAAATGGCCTACTGCTATGACAAGTGCATTGTGTGTAGGAATACCAATCTTATAAGTTGAGACAATTCACAGGAGTTTCTGGATTATGTGGTTCGTGCAACACTGTTCTGTTAATTTTCATACACATCTTTCTTAGAGATCACCCTCACTGTGTAGCCATCTGGCTTTGTGAATTTACCTCGCTGCATCCTCTCACTGAATTGTATAGAACCAATCTAAGATCAAGTTGTTTGTCTTGCTCAGAGTTTCTAAAAGATGCTTGAATCTGCCATTTATTACAGATGGTTTAGATGAGAAAACAATTATGAAAATTTCGTCCTTTATTTAGTTGGATCACCAGGGGAATGCTTTGGCTTTTTCCATTTCTATTGCAGTTCTCTTTGGTGAGTATCTAAAGTCAGGATAATGGAAATGCTACTGGTCATTGAAGAGAGAGAGAAGGGAACTTCTTTTACCTAGTTCTGCTGGCCCCAGAATAGGCACCTTGTTGAAGCTAAGGAATAAAGTTATGAGTTCAAAAGCAACAAGAAAGACAACAAATCTATAAGCCTGCAGGAGTGTATCCAGAAGGTTTTCAGGAAAATGGATGTAAATACTCAGACTTCAATAGATTCTGCAAAGGTCGATCTGTCTTGAGTGACTCTACAGAACCCTTAATCCACAGTCATATACGTACCTCAAGTCTAGTTTGCTTCAACAAGGCTACAAAAATTTCCTATTTACTGTACATGGTTCATAAAGGATATCAGAGAAAGTGGATCGTAGGTTAAAGAGAATAGGAAGATTTTAAGGTGAGATTTAAAGAAATGATTCAGTGGCTTAGGGAGAAAACGAATTTTAGACAGATGGAACACCATAATGTCTCCTTGAAATTGCAAGAGTCATGGGGCAGTTTAGAAGTGGAGGAGGGGAAAAGGCGTTGGAGTATAATTCAAACTACATGGAGTTCAGGAAATTGAAGTATAATATCATGAGAGAGGTTAATCTTAATACAGGTTCAGCAAGAACACATTAATTTTTGATTGTAAATCTAAACCATTAACCAATAAATGAGCAATTGATGCAGGAGGTGAAACATCTGTTCTGAGGGTGGGAATGAGTGTCTTCTAAAAGATATATTTTCAAAAGATAATAATTAAGCCCTTTTTTTATTAAAACAATCATGACAAAAGGATGGTTTAACAGCACTGTGCTGAAACAAAGAATGAGGATTCCAGTAGGAACAAGTGTTATTCAGTGTAACAACTGAAATGTAAATGTGGGGGGTTTTAACAGTGAAGTGTCTGAGAGGTAATACCAATGCAAATTATTACAGATTCTGGAAAGAAGGAAAGCTCTTCATCTGGGTAGGGCTCTGCCTGGTTGCTTAGTTTCTCCCCTTTTCTTCTATAGTGGGATTCCAGCTGTGTTGATATGTTCAGTGTATATTCCACATTCTACTATGGATTATTAGCCACCTGAATAATCTACTGACCTTCTACAATGGAGTGACTGCATCAGTAGACAAGGGAAGAACTATGGATGTAATTTATCTAGACTTCTGTAAGGCTTTTGATATGGTCCGCTACAACATTCTGCCTACTAAACTGGAGACATGTGTTTGATAGATGAACTGTTAGATGGATAAGGAAATGGCTGGATAGCTTTACCCAGGGAGTGAAATGAATGGCTCAGAGTCCTATTGGAAATTGGTAACAAGTGGTACTAGGAGCAATAGTATTTAATATCTTCATCAATGGCATAGAAAGTAGGATTCAGTGCACCAGCAACCAGTTTGAAGATGACGCCAAGCTTATAGATGCAGTTGATTTGCTGGGGAAATCGATGTCATCCAGAGGGACCGTGGCCTCATTGAGGAGTGGGTCCATGTGAACTTTATGAAGTTCAATAAGGCCAAGTGCAGGAACCTGCACCTGAGTCTGAGCAATCCCTAGTGTCAATACAGACTGAAGGATGAATGGACTGAGAGCAGCCCTGCAGAGAACTTCTAAGTACCAGAGAACAAAAATTGGACATAAGCCAGCAATGTGTGCTTGTAGCCCCCAAAGCCAGTCATTACCTTTGCTGCATAAAAAGAAGTGTAAGCAGCAGAAAGAGGGAGGTGATTCTCCCCCTATACTAAACTCTCCTGAGACACCACCTGGGTCACTGTGTCCAGCTCTGTGACCCACAGTACAAGAAAGAAATGGACCTGTTAGAGCAGATCCAGAGGAGGACCATGAAAATGATCAATGAGGTGGAACACCTCTTCTATGAAGACAGGCTGAGAGAGCTGGAGTTGTTCAGCCTGGAGAAGAGACGGGTTTGGGAAGACCTTATTGCAGCCTTTCTGTGTGTAAGGAGGACTTATAAGAAAGATGGAGAATGTCTTTTTACCAGGGCCTTTAGTGACAGAACAAGGAACAATAGGTTTAAACTAAAAAGGGTAGGTTTATCTTGAACACAAGGAAGAAAATGTTTACAATGAGAATGGCAAGACACTGGAACAGATTGGCCAGAGAAGTTGTGGATGCCCCATCCTTTGAAGTGTTCAAGGCCAGATTGGATGGGGCTTTGGGGAACCTAATCTAACAAAAAATATTCTTGCCCATGTCAGGGGAATAAATGATCTTTAAAGGTCCCTTCCAACCTTACACCTGGTCACATTAAATCTGAGAGAAAAGGATAGATTATTATTGGTACATTGCTTAACACACAAATGCTGATATGCATTAAAAGAAAAAATAAAAAGAAAAAAGAAGAGAAAGAAGCAATTACCTTATGTTTGAGCTTCTTGCAGCATCATCAGTCTGCCAAACCATTTGGCTCTTGAGAGTATACAGAGTTAATCCAAGCCTTTCTAAAAACTAGACATTGTCAATCACTCAACACACGCAATAGGATCCCATTAATGCCTTATATAACAAGTAACCCTGACCAAATCTGTTTCGGAGTATTTCAGCTATATATTGTAATTTATTATCTTCTATATATATTTAAATGTTTGAAATAGTATGTTCATCTGCCCTATGTACCATACCACAGAATCACAGAATAACTAGGTTGGAAGAGACCTCCAAGATCATCAAGTCCAACCCATGCCCTAACACCTCAACTAGACTATAGCACCAAGCGCCATGTCCAGTCTTTTTTTAAACGCATCCAGAGTTGGTGCCTCTACCACCTCCCCGGGCAGACCATTCTAGTACTACCAAACAACTGTAATCATGCCACAGAAAATTGTAAAGGCAAGCCATGCTCTCTGAGCTACCTTTCTGAATTTTAAAGATAGTAAGACAGTCTCTGAATAGTGAATAATTTGTCCAGAATTTTTGGTAAGAAAACATTTCAGAAGTCTGTTTTGCTAAATCTTAAGAGGACCGATTTTCAGATAAACAGTTACTTATAATGAAATAAAAGGATTCTTATGCTTAACACTTTTTAAATAAGTGAGTTCTGGGATTTTCAAGATAATTGTTTTATTTAAAATAAGCAAGTGTGTGTACTCAAACTCAGTACAGAAATTCTTAAAAAATATGTTTTCACAGAATCACAGAATGAATAATGTTGAAAGGGATCACAGTGGGTCATCTGGTCTAACCTTCCTGCAAGCAGGGTCATTCTAGAGCACGTTGCACAGGATTGTGTCCAGACAGTTCTTGAATATCTCCAGTAAGGAGACTCTGCAACCGCTCAAGAAAATTTGTTCCCGTATCTGGTTACCCACACAGTAAAAAAGTTCTTCCTCATATTTTGTTTCTTATTTCTTTATAGCTGTTGGGAATAAAACTTATGTGTAAACCCACTTAATAAAACGATGATGAAATTAAATGGAATGGTTATTGCATATTCTTGTCAGACTGCAAGATACAGAAGTCTTGAAGTCTATAAAGTCAGACTCCTACCTGAGCCTACTCCCTATTAGTTTCCTTAGGAAATACTTTTGTCTCGTTCTGTGACAAACCATTCAGTGCTTTAGCTTAATGGTACTTATGTGATGATTTACTGTGTTGCAACTAAAATATAGACATTTATATATAGAAGGAGGCACACAGTCACACAAACTACTTCTGTGCTGTACACAACTTTTCCGAGCAAACAAAAATTTAGGAACATAAGCAATAATTTTCTGCATAATCATTTTGAGCTAATGCCCAATAATGTTATAAATACAATTAAGTAAATGACCTTGAACACTTTAGTAGCAGTGCTGTCTGTTGGTTGTCACAGGAGACTCTGAATCAGGATACCAGCTCTGTTTCAAAATGGGCCATTGGCAAGATATTTTGTTTGTTCAAGTTTGCTCCAAGCACACCTAATGATATTCTTCATATTTTTCCTTCATTCAGTGTTCTGCCATGGATAGTAATGAATGTGAATGTTTTTTCTGTAGTTCACAGAATCACAGAACCATAGAATATGCTCAGTTGGAAGGAACCCATCAGGATCATCCAGGTTCTGTGAAGGACAGCCCAAGGATCACATTATGGGCTTGAGAGCATTGTCCAAACACTTCTTGAACTCTGGCAGGCTTGGTGCTGTCACCACTTCCCTGGGGAGCCTGTTCCAGTACCCAACCACACTCTGGATGAAAAACATTTTCCCAATGCCCAACCTAAAACTCCTCTGACTCAGCTTCAAGCTGTTTCCTTGAGTCCTGTCACTGGTCACAAGAGTGAAGAGGTCTCTACCTGCCCCTCTGCTTCCCTTCATGAGTGTTTTGAAGATTGCGATGAGGTCTCCCCTCAGTCTCCTCCAGGCTGCACAAACCAAGTGACCTCAGCTGCTCCTCATACAGCTTCCCCTCCAGATCCTTTACCATCCTCATGGCTCTCATTTGGATGCTCTCTAATAGCTATATGTCTTTTTCATATTGTGGTTCCCAAAACTGCACACAATATTCAAAGTAAGGCTGCACCAGTGCAGAGCAGAGCGAGAGAATCACCGCCCTCAGCCCACTGGTGATTCTTTGCCTGATGCACCCCAGGGCATGGTTGGACCTCCTGGCTGCCAGGACACTGATGATTCGTGTACAGCTTGCCATCAACCAGGACCCCCTGCTCCCTTTTCTCAGTGCTTCTCTCATTCCCCAGTCTGTACATACATCCAGGGTTGCGCCCCTTCCCAGGTGCAGAATCCAGCACTTGCCTTTGTTAAACTTCATTTGGTTGGTGATTGTCCATATCCCTAATTTGCTGAGATCTCTCTGCAGGGCCTCTCTGCCTTCAAGGGAGTCAACAGCTCCTCCCAATTTAGTGTCATCAGCAAACATACTTAGCATTCCTTCCAGTCCTGCATCCAAGTCACTACTGAAGATGTTAAAGAGAACTGGACCAAGAATGGAGCCCTCTGGTACCCCACTAGTGACTGGATGCCAGCCTGATGTACCCCATTCACTATAACTCTTTGTGCCTGACCTGTGAGCCAGTTGCTCATCCATTGTGTAAAATATTTATCCAGCTGTATGCTGGAAATTATGTCCAGAAGTATATTGTGAGAGAGAGCATCAAAAGCTTTGCCAAAGTCCAAAAAGATTACATCAACTGGCTTTACTAGATCAGCTAGCTGGGTTACCTTGTTGTAGGAGGAAATCAGTTCGACAATCAGGACTTTCCCCTTATGAAGCCATGCTGGCTGTGATCAACAACTGGATTGTCTTTCAGGTGTTTTTCATACCTCCCATCATCTTCTCGATGATTTTACCAGTCACTGAAGTTAGACTGACAGGCCTGTAGTTTCCAGAGTCCTCCTTCTTGCCCTTGAAAATTGGGACAGCATTCACCAGCTTCCAGCCAAGTGGAACCTCCCTGGATTCCCAAGACTGCTCAAAAATTATTGCGAGATTCTTTGTGATTACATCAGTTAGCTCTTCCTGGGATTCATCTTCCTGGGCTTCATCCTGGGATGAATCCTGTCATGCTCCACAGATTTGTAAGGCTCCAGCTGGAGCAACGGATCCTGCAAAAGTTCAGACTCGACCTGGAGTTGATCATTCTCACAGTCATGGTCCTCCAGGGTACTGAAACCCCTTTGGTCGGTCCATCGTCTGTGTTGAAGACAGAGGCAAAGAATGCATGAAACATCCTTGCCTTGTCTATGTCCTTTGTTAATGGGTTCTTATCTATATATTCAATGTATTTAATTAATGAGTACATAATATTCAACATAGATTTGTCATTATTTCCTTTGAGCAACGAAACAGTTAGCTATATAAAAAAATAGATATTATATCTATTTATCTTTCAAAGAAGATGAGCCCCTTAAACTTGTATGCCTGGCACAAATGGGTTTGAAAAATTAGAATTTTTTTTTTTGCAAATATCACTAATAACACTAATAGAATGATTATGCTCTGTTTACTAAAATCTTTACCGAATGTGAACCAGAAAGCAAGCTAAACAAGACTGAAGTAAATTCACTTAAAATTAGAAATGATACTTGTATAAAACATTTTTTCATTGTCCATGCTGTTCTCAGTGTAAAAATTTCCAGTATTTATTTGTTTTACTCCTGTTGAAAATATTGAGATGCAATGTGATATATATTTTAGTATTTACAAGCCAGATCAACCTGGAAGTATGTGACCACAGAGGTTATATTGCCATGTTAGTATAAAAATCTGTGTCTGTGAAAAATTAAGTAATGTCTAAACAGTCAGAGGTTATCCAAATATCTATCTACCCACTGGAAAAGTTAAAACAGAAAAAAAAGGTATCTCAATGATGAGCAATAAGAGACAACGTTGACAGAATAGTAATCTCCCCAGATACTAAAATTCCAGGAATTAAGCACTATGGGTGGCTTAAACAGGGAGGACAGCCTAACTATTTTATTTGCAAATTTTATGTTTGTTAAGGTGTTATTACACTTGGGAGAGAAAAAATGGAGGTCCTCATCTAGCAGTTTCAAGTTACAGTATTATAAGCACACTACCATTACATTTTTGATCAGAAAAATCAAAAAGATTCAGAGAATACAAATGAAGGGGGTGATAGCACCCCCCAAAGTAGCCATTATGGAAAGCTCTGCCTACATCTAAATGGAACAAATGCCCAGGTCAAACTTTAACAAAATGGTTCTTCAATGCTTACTTATTTTATTTTCGGGGATGTAGATTAAAAATTAGTCACATAGAAAGTTTGCCTTTAGTTGAAAGAAAATCGGATGAGTTTGTTAAAACATAATTATATCTGAGTCATCAAATAACAGTGACTACAATATTAGTGATCATAGTGCCTCAGGAAATATCAAAAAACAGACATTTTTTGCTAATCCTCATCTTGGTAAAAAGTCATAGAATGATAGAATCATTAAGGTTGGAAAAGATCTCTAATATCGAGTCCAACCATTTACCTGACACTGCCAGACAAGACAAGTTCTAAAGACAAATAGTGTACTAGCCCTCTGGAATTTCATTGTAGATAATTAAATGAGAAACTTCCAGACTCTAAGAGGCTTTTTAAATAGTAAACATTTTGAAAACACAATAGAGTCTTCTCATTTATTTGAGCAAGAAATGTATTATGTTCTTAGAACCACTGACTCCTGAAAATTAATTTGATATGTTTTCAGAAAATATTGTAAAAGACACCCTGGATAAGAACTGCAGGAGAGAATTTACTTCAGCAACAATTCTGCTTGGAGTTTTGTTTTCTTTCGGGCTGAGATGGATTTTCATTCATTTTCAGAGATTTTTTTTAAAGTTTTCCATTATAAGAAGTCCATTTAAAAATACTTAGCTAATACTGTTTTTTAAAGTGATATGTATGTCGAGTATTACAAGATGAAAGGTTATAATTTGCATCATACAATTAAGTACAACATTGATTTTCAGGAAATTTTATGCAGAACCTGTTCAGTGCATAAAACTGTCTGATATTTTTAATTTAAATCCTCAGTTATTAGTCTCCTAGCAGACTTGACTGGTGGAGGATTCAGCTACATTCATCCTTTCCCAGTGTTTTTATCCCCTTCAATTAATTGTATTCACATTTAAAAGAAGCCATTCGAAATGTCTCTCCCTCATCCATTCCACAGAAAAGGAAGATGGTATTCCAGGGAATCTCCACTGAGGAGTACAGTTCCATTGAGAACTGCTAATAACATATAATGAATATTATATTTTATTTTTATTCAAACCAGAAAGTCACCCTGGAAAAGTGCCAAAACATGAAGTTTCTCTACATTTAATTTTCTCTTTCTTTGGAATAAATCCTCTGGCTTCTCACTGTAATGATGAGGTTTTGTGGTTTATTTTTTTGTTGGGGTTTTTTTTTCTTTTTCTAAGAACTAGCAGCCATTTCTGTTAAAATAATGTCTAATTGTCACTTTGTAGCTGAAATACTATAAAGAGCATGGAGAATGTACCACTAAGCTGATGAAATCTTTAAACAGATACAGAAAGAGATTAGAGATAAAATCCATGGGGTTTGCTACCACTACCCCTAAACTGTGGTGGAAAGCATTAAGATTCTCTCAAGTACCCAATAGTTCTGGCCAGCTAGAGATAATGAAAAATCAAGCAAGAATATGGTCATGTTTCCAATGGTATAAGGTGACCTCTGTAGTTCAGTGCTAGATATTTCTCTTTATCTAGAGTAATCAGATTTCCTTGTATTTCCCACATTTACTTCTATAGTTGTTACTATGGATTTTCACATTGGTTCTTTAGTATTTTTTTCTAGCTGCCATATATCAATTACTGCTGACATTTGCTTGTTTAAGAGGTTATAGCTCTATCTTTTTATCTTGTACATGTTTATAGCATGCTTTCATGGAGTTATCTGTTCACCTCAAAGCTTTTAATGTCTCTGTCCTTGTGTCACACTACTGAAGTAGGAAAGTATTCCCCTCCACTGCTTTCCAGTGTGAGAACTGAAACACTAAAAGTCTGGGACATTTTCTTAGTGTCAAAGGAAAGGCTGTGACAGATCAGCATTTGAACCCATTTTTCTCAAGCCAGTGTTTTATCCAATGCATCCTGCAAACATAAAGATGCCTCAAATTCACTTTATAGTCTAGGAATAAAGATTGGCATCACAGCTACCTACCAGTGTAGAATATTTCTGTGAGAAAAAATAAAGACTAGTGAAACAATATTTGGAAAGTATCTCTGTCCCAGATGGCAGCTAAGTATCATAAAGCCACATGCTTACTCCCCCATGCTGGGATGATGGAGAGAACTGGAAGGGTAAAAATGAGAAAACTCATGGGCTGAGATAAAGACAGTTGATAGATAAAACAAAATCTGCATGTGCAAGCAACGAAAAACAAGGAATTAATTTACTACTTCCCAAGGGCAGTCAGGAACTCAGCCATTCTCAGGAAAACACGGGTCCGTCACGCCCAGCAGTTATTTGGGAAGACAAATGCTGTCACTCGGAATGTCTCCTTTTTCCTTCCTCTTTCCCCCACTTCATATACTGAGTATGATGTCATACAGTATGGAATATTCCTGTGAGCAGAAGGGGTCAGCTTTTCTGGCTGTGTCCCCTCCCAACTTCTTGTGTACCCCAGGCTTCCTCACTGATGGGGTGGTGTGAGAAGCTGAAAAGGTCTTGATGAGGTGCAAGCACTGTTCAGCAGCAACTAATACATCTTTAGATTATGATTACTGTTTTCAGCACCAACCAAAAACATAGCTCGATGCCAGATACTATGAAGAAAACAGCCAAAACTAGCACATTCTTTCACCAAGGGAAAAGTTTGCTAATGCCTGAAGCTTTCTTAGTGATAACTCTTTTGTCACTCAGTGGCTGTTGCAGTGGCTACTGCGCCCCATAGTTGTGTTCCTTCCAAGAAGAGATTAATGTATTTTGATTAACAGTTTATAGCACAATGAAATATACATTAGAAAATAATAGGAATTTTCTATTGCCTCTAGTCCAGAGTACCAGTTCAAATGCCATGTTCCAGTGCTGCCTTTCCTTTGCAACAGGCTGCAGATGGCTTGTTCTGGAGTACTGTCACATGGTAACAACTCTGCTCCTGCTTCTCTTTTTATTCCAGCTCCTTCTATACTTCTGTCTATGTCTCTCTATATTTCTTGATTCAGTCACTAATCTCTACAAGTGTATTTAAAATGGCATTGCACTGCATTTAGCTAAAATGAAGTTGTCTGCTTTAAATTGAAATGAAGTCTGAACAGCATTATTTACCAGTACTATATTGAAATCAGGTTCTTGTTTTGGCCAACTGATTAAGATTCACACAGTCGCAGTAATTCAAGTGAAGCCCACCGTACTCTGAATTGTTTTATAGCTTTGCACAGGATGACCTGAGAGTACCTGCAGTCCATCCTTATATTTTTTCCGGAGAGGGTTTTTTTCTAGGAAATGTGGCTGATTCTTTTTTGTGAGCTTCATTGTCACCCTGAGATTATGCTTCAAGAAAGGTACATTGAGAATCACACAAAGCTATACTACCCTATTCTTTTACAAATCCCCATTTCCAATGCCGAGGGAAGATGGAGATGATTTTCTTTGGTTATATTCCAAGTGTGGCTTTTTTTTTCCTTCTGAACAAGGATCTACATAAAAATCATTTTAAAATCTTGTCGCAAATCTCCATTTCATAACTTCAGAGATGTTTTTCTCTTCCCATCTGTACTTATCTTTTAAAGTCTTTAATGTTTTCATTATGTTTTTCAACTTTCAAATCTCCACAAGAAATAGGGCACTGTACTTTTTCTGAGCTTCTCCTGTTGCTGTGAGTACCATTACCAATAAAGATACATTTTCTGAATGACACTGAATGGCAAGATAAACAATGAGTACAGCCATAAAATGCACTATTAAACATGTTCCAAAATTTCCGTTGCTCCCTATTTCTATAAGTTAGCTGTCAAGGGCACTATTTATTCGCATTATGTTTTATGGGTTATTAAGTATATTAGGCATAGATGTTAATGCTGCATACATTCATGTTGGTTAAATCATAGAGGAGCGGCATTTTACATGCTGTGAACTCAGCAGGTATGATTTGAATTATAAATGCCTCTAAGGACAGGATTTTGCATATCAATATAAATTTTACTTCTAAACAAGTGTAGTAAAGTAACATTGTAGTTTTACAAGCAAATGCTATGATTCCCTCTATACCAG
>WEIV01007734.1:4627-31674 GCA_013390005.1 Calyptomena viridis
TACTGGATATTGCCACCAGCTTGGTTTGCAGCAGAATTATGGGCAGTTTCCCAGTTGTGCAGTGTATCATATCTGCATCTGACTTTAAGTGCCCTTCCTTAACACAGGGCATTTCCTACACATCAGATCTGCCTTCTGCTGCTCAGAGTTGTGGCTCTTCTCCTTCCCATTACCTTTCTGCTGAGAGCAGCTTGGGGTGGGCTGGCAGGGAGCACTAAAATCTAAGTTTGAGGTCTGGCTGTACTAGACAACCCCTGTGCTATTCACAGCCTCAAATGGATTCTCTCTTCCGGGGTAATGCAGCCAACAGTGACCTGAAGAGAGGCACAGTGCCAAAGAGGAGGGTTCAAGGGCCCTACCTTTGGAGCAGCCCACCAAATGGGACAACACTGAGATGGAGCTATTCCAGTTTTCAGAGCATGTTTCAGTTTTACTGCATAACTGCTGGTTCACTCTCCTGTTTACTGCTGTGTTTATGGACTGCCCAGAAATATGATCAGAGAGAAGTGTTTTCATTTCCTTCTATTCAAACAATAGTGGATGGAATTTAATAGAATGAAAAGAAGCAAATAGTGCCCTGAGGCCTAGACTGAGCATAGAAATCTCATTTTCCCATACATATGTCTTTGGAAGGCTCTAAAGGATTGTAATGGCAACTTCCTTCCAAGTAACTTTAGGTTCATTCTTTTTTACGAATCTTGTATGTTGCAGTCTCATGTCATGTTGTTTCATTTTGCATGTCACTCATTAGCTGTCTTACCTGGATCTAGGATATTTGCAAGTAAAATAAATCTGTTTCTGTTTTTGATAAAAGCAGGTAGTTTGAGTATTAATGGAGACCTTACCCTTAAGCAGGGACTGCTGTTTAATCTTCCAAATTTAAATACAGAGTGTGTAGTCAGCTCCACAGTTATGTTAGAAATCTATGTCATCAAGATCCCTGCTCTCCCCTGTTAAGAGAATAGATCTCAGTTAAAAACCACATCAATTTTTGTTGTTTTAAAGGAAGAAATGGAGAGACTTCAACAAAATATTGACAATTTGAAAGCTGAAGCAGCAGAAGATGGGGAGGAACAGGTAATAGCAAATATCTAAGTTTTTGTTTTGAAATGTTGGTTTAGGTCCTTTTTACTTTGAGGACATTCTTGTAAGCATTAAAGTATCTGCTGGAATATCTGAAAAATTCCATATTCCCCTGATAAACCCACAGGTCAGGCTAATAATCCTAGAAATACAGTAGTCTGGAAACAGCTGTAGCTGTTATTCTTGCAGAATCCATGGGGATCTACTCAGAGATGCTTTTGTGTATCTTTCTTTTGCGCATTACCAGGAAAGAATCTCTGGGTGTTATGCATACCTCTGACAAAAACAGCTCTTCCTCAGAAAGCATGTTTGGCTTGGTTGTTTTTTTCTTAGAAGTGGGTTTATTTGGAAGATGAAAGCATGAGTTTTCCGTGGCTCGGTACATCGCATGCTGTGAGCAGCTGTCAGAAGTCAGGCTTTAACACATGTGCATCCAGACTGATGGCAATGAATAATGAATGAACAGGAAAGGAAAAGCTTGAGTGACTTGTATTTTCAGTGGATAAACATTTGATACATCCATGCCTCTGAGATGAGTAGGTTACAAGTTCTGTGGTGCTGCTGTCCTCATGAACGCAGCATGAAAAAATTAAAATGTAAACCTAAATCTTAAGTTTTTTAACAAAGAAAGTTACCTTGAAGTCCACAATCCAGGAAATCTAGAATACATGTCAAAGGGTTTATGTTTTTTCATGGTGCCTTCTTTATTCTTAAACTCACCACTTAATCAAAGTATAAACACTCAGACAAGGGGGTGGACAATCTTCTGATTTGTATCTTCATTTAAAGCATGACTCTTGTAAAGCAGTGCAAAAACTATTGGCAAATCTTAAACTAAAATATCAGAAGTTAAAAGCTAGCTAATTTCACTTGGTTACAGTAGATGTGTCAGGGTTTTAATATGGATTATGAATTATTATTAAAAAAATAACATCACTATTTGTTGGAGCCATCATCATTGTGGAGGTCATTAAATGTACAAAAACAGAAAACAAAGCCAGTCTGCCCATTTTTGCACTGCATTTCTCATATGCTACTGTAGTACACAATTGTTTTGGGTTCTCAAATTCCAGGAGCCGAATAAGATTATAGAACAGCAGTACAAAGCTGAGAAAGAGAAACTACAAAAGATCCGGCTGTTACTGGTGAGTAATTCTTTGTATGTTTATTTGTACAAAATTTACTTTTTTTTTTTCTTACATTTTCTAATACTTCTTTTTGTTGTTCTAATTTTAACAAGATCCTGTCACGAATCAATTACAAAAAAATTGATCCTCAGCCAATGCTTTTCTTTTTTAATATAAATTATTTAGTTACAAAGTGTTGCTGGGGGGGGCTTCATCCATTTTAAGAAGAGAACAAGAAGAGGCTTTGTTTTCTCCCCTCCTAACTTTCTATTCAGGCACGAAGAAACAGAGAAATAGCCATTTTACAACGCAAGATTGATGAAGTTCCCAGCCGAGCTGAGCTAACACAGTATCAGAAGAGATTTATTGAACTTTACAGTCAGGGTATGTATATCAAGCAGGAACATCCTGCTGAAGGCTAAAGCCCTGAAAGCAGGGCAGTTGCATTTTGAGCGTATGGCATGTAACAACAGCACTTACTAATTTTGTGGGATTTTATGGGTCTTTTGATATTCATGTTCTACACCATATTTTTGAGGTTTTATAAGCTGGCTTTAAGAATTTTTTGAGATTGAAACTCAATGGACAAGATGTCCAAAGCAAATTTTGGCTGCAGCAGATTGTTTCATTTAGGTTAATGACCAGTGTGTTTAGAAAGTCCTTAATTCACCATGTAGAAATGAGGTTGCTGTAAGTTTGATTCCTGTTTAATTAATTGGTCTTATGATTAGATTGCTTTCATTGTTTTCATTGCTGTGAAATACATGGTTCCAAATGTCAAGAACTACAGGGTAAAGGCCGTCTCTTGAAGGGTTTGTTTTGATTAGTAAAATCCTGCAATGTCTTGGTAGGAGCAGAGTACAAATTGTCTTTGGCTTTTATGATCAGAAGTTATAAAATTAGGAAATGTGCTTGTTATTATGTTCTTGTAAAAATGCTCGTAGTAATTGCTTCCTGTTATCAAAGTCCAGTACCAGATAAAGGAATGAAACTCGCAGCTTCTCAGTTTCTCTTGCTGTTTATTAAGCTTTATCACAACTTTAGCATGTCACCCTGACCTGGGTTNGCTCAGTTGACTTTTTGGATAGGGGTGTGTTTGCTGTGCATTGGATAGTATGAAAAATGCAAATGGAATAAAATTTCAAAATTGTTCCATTAACCTGATAACAGACTAGTATGTTTACTGGTGTATATTTAACTAGCTTGGGTATCAGCATAAGTTAAGTCTCTGCCAAGAAGAACTAGCTAACGTTTTAAAGACATTCTGCATTTATTAAATATATGAGTGAACCAAGCTCTTGAAGCAGTTCTGAACTGGTTATCTTACTGTCATCCAAATCCCTTGCCCTGGTGAGGGGCATGGTCCTGTGCAGTCTTCCATGTGTGTTGTCTAACTCAATACAAGGAATAGATGCGAGTACAAATCCAGTCCTTATTCCCCCCCTCTTTGCTGTGCCATGCAGTTTATTTAATCAAGTCCAGCTATAAAGAACTTTGTTGTCTTGCATTACGTTTTCTACAGATTTTTGTCATGTCTAAGTAAATTCAAACAGTCTCTGGTCAGAGCACTACCTGCTCAGAAGATGGAGCTTCATTCATATATGAAGTACAGCAAGGTTAGGATCTTTGAGTGTAGATTTAAGATGCTTTGAATTTTATGGGACTTTGTTTTCTATAGTACAAACTATGTGTAGTAACTCAGGATAACACACTTCTCAGTTGTGGTTGGGAACCTGCCTTGTACAGGCTAAACTTCTGGAAAAATGAGCTAAAAATCTCTAGCCAATCTTTCTGTGAATTGTGGTATTTTTAGAGGTATTTTAGAGGCTTTTTTAGAGGCCAGATTCAGGTGACCTTCAGAGTTGCCAAAGCTTGGGTTTTTTTGAACTTAAATCCAAGTGGACAAGACAGTCTTTAGTGATGACTTCCAACCTCAGTGATTTTTTTATTTTTGTACTAAAATGCTTTTCAGTTACAATCTTCAGGGCTTTATTTTTTACCTAACTGACCCTCTTCCATTGAAAACATTAAGCTGAGGCTTCAAGAGAATCAGAGAGCCACTTGCTCTTCCTTCCTCTTCTTCTTTGTCTGTCTTACATGGGCTCTGGTGCGTGCCCACAAGGGTCTATGACTTGACACAACTTTCTAACCCAGTGGAAGTCTTGAAAGGTTTTCTGGGTTCATATGTGTAATCCACTCATGAAAGACCTGTGACTACCAGAGCTGCTGCAAGAACAGAAAGAGCTGCACAAAGGAAATGGTTTGGGAAAGTCCTCTTCCATCTGGCAGCAGTTCAGCAAAACCCAGACTAATTAAGGGAGCACACCTGACATAAGCCTGTTGCCTGTGTTCATGCAGTTTTTCAAGCAGAAGCCTGATTTCAGCCTCTTATCAACCTGTGCCAGGCTTTCCTGACTTCCTCAGTGCTTTCAGGCTCCTGGAGCTCAGCTTAAACAGAACATGTGTCATGTTTGTACTGTGACACTGAAAAAGCTCCCTGGTCCCAAACATCTCCTACTGCAGAAGTAGCCACAGCTGGACTTCTCTCACTAAGACATACAGTTTTGAGCAGTGGGTTGCTGTTGGGCTTCAGCTGGAGAAAAGAATGATACAAATGACAAGTTGGATTTTTTTTTTTAAACTTTGGAAGTTCAGAGGCATTGTACTCTGGGGGAGAGGTAAATGGTTCCATTCAAAAGCTTAGTCCAGTGTATCAGATCCAGAAAGGTTTTATTTAAAGATGGCAACTAGTTAGCCTTTAGAGTATGATGTAATAAGCATGATTTCACCAAGGTTTATCTTTTCTAACCCATACATTTTTTCCAGGTTCTGGTTTCTAGACAGTGCTTAATATATTAATGATTTTTGCTGACTGTCCTTCTGTGTTGAATTCTTTCCTTGGGATCGCAAATACCTTGCGTTTCCTTAGTTTGAAGAACTAAAGAATAGAAGAACACTCAGCAGATTTGGGTATCAGTTATCATCTTGTAGGCCCAAAGGGAAGGCATGTCTGAGCCTTACCTTCCCCACTGAGCTCTGACCAACAACTGCTGTCATCACCTAAAACAGAAAGTCTTATTTAATTCTATCACCATGAATATAAAAGGCTTTAAAACAGCAAAAGCTTTGTTGGTCATCTTGCACCTGTGCAGCTGTAAATATATAGTCTAATGCACTTTATTTCCACCCAGTGCTGTCAGATTATCTGTTCTTCCCCATCCCTGCCAGGTCTGTGCCTCTCCAACACCACGGGCAAGCTGTGCAAGGGCCACTGTGAGCAGCACAGGAGCCTGTGTGGTGTAAGGGTAAAACCTGTGAAGGAAGGATGGACAGGCAGCTGATGGTACAAATATATGTTGGCATAAAGGACTGTCAGCATTCGGGGCTTAATTTAGACACTGAGTAGTGTTTGTTCTTATAAAAGCTGATAGCTGGGAACCCTGCTGAGATTTACATGCAGAGGGAACATCCTTCCCAAGTGTGTTCCATTATTGATAGTGGAAAGTATGTTATATAAAGCCTATGAAATATTTTTACAGATTCCATTTCACCTCATGTTCTTCTATTATTCTACTCCTGTTTTTTTATTTGCAGTCTCAGCAACTCACAAAGAAACGAAGCAGTTTTTTACTCTTTATAATACACTGGATGATAAGAAAGTATATTTGGAAAAGGAGGTAAGAAAATGTTATTACTGTTTTCTAAGTACTCAGTCTGTAGAGAAGGAGATAAAAAGTTTTTACTTGGCTTTGACCATATTGAGTCTTGTTGGGGCAGAGTTACCAGTCTTTGTAAATAAAAATGGAACAACTGATTCATAAGAATATTTCTAATCTTGGAGGGAAAATGGTCTGTGTTGTACAAGAATTGCTGTTAGTACACCATGTTTAAACCACTCGCTGTGCTCACAAAACATGAGTAGCATTTGATTAGCAAATATCTCTGTCATGTTATTACAGGACCAACTTATCCTTTTTCTCTTTTTGGTCAACATCTTTTGTTATGAACTGATGCAGTCAGTAACTCTGGAGAGCAAATTCCAGCTGCTGTCAGCAACTTCAGAGTTAGTTCTCAGGGTCTGAGCCTGCCCACACTGAAGTAGCTGATTTTACTGACTCAGAGTAGTTTTCATGAAAACAACTGAGTTTTCTTCCCTCCCCTTCCCAGCTGTATGGAGTTCACACTTTTCTTGGGCATAGCTTAAGGGTGTGATTTCATTTTTCTTTTTTTGCAAAAACAAAGCATCTGATTTCAATAAAGACGGAGAAATAGGAGGAGTCAAAAGTTGATAAAAATTATTACTTTAAAATTAAAGTATATGTTTTGCTAGTTCAGAATTCTCTATTTGTTCTAATAAAATAAGAACAGATTAGTGAGTTTTGCATTACTTAGATATATTTGTTTAGTTAGTGAGATAAGCAATAGTCAGATTTTTTTGACTGTATATAAAGACACTATCTCTGGTTTTAAAGATCATGAGCAACCCTTTCCTTCCCTTAAGCAGCTGATTCTAATTCATGTGCTAGGTAGTTTTCATTTTTTTTCCATTCAGAAAGTCATGTACCAGACATAAAAAACTACATTAAGTAGCAGCTATAGAATTTGTAGTACTTTAGCTTCTCCCCTAGGTTAGAGTTTAATACAGATTTATTTTGGTTTTTATTTTGAGGGCAGGACTACAAATTTAAAAAGCATACACAGATTGTTTTTGAAATGGACACATAACAAACAGACAACAGAATACAGAGCAGATTTATTTCACTCATGTAAATTGGGAGTACTTCTGCCAAAATAAATCTGTGCTTTTTGGTGGTTCACAAAGAGAGTTCTGAATGTCTTCTGATGCCATCCATTTTACATTTAACTTAGTTAAATTTATAATATTGTTGAGATTTCCTTGAGTTGCTTTTAATATGAGAACCAAGGTTTTGGCAAGTAGTTATTGTCTAGTAATGTACAAAAGATGCCTTTGGCATCTGTGCCTTACAGAGATTTCTGAACAGACTTCTACTTTGTCTTGTTCCTCATTTTTTTTATTTTTTCCTCCCCAAACCAACCCTTTCACAAAACACATGGAGCATCACTGCTTTAAAATAACAATAGCAGGAATTACTATGCAGTTGAATTTTGGCTATGAAGATTTTAGTTCTGACATGAAAAACCTCTGTGATCATGGTTCATATTTTAATAATATTTTGTGAAAGATTCATTTTTTAAATGCTTTTTGAACTCAAGTTTTTTCTCAGGTTTGGGGTGCATATGCTGATTTTGCTGTAATGTAACACCTCAGCTCTCTCCCTGTGCAGTGGTTGTGCAGCACTGCTGTGCAGTGTTAGTTGTCATGTCTTGAATGTTTTGTGGCATAAACTGTAATTACACTCTCAAACACACATTTATTAGAAGTATCTCAAGGCAGGGATGTGGACTTGGCAAATATCAATGAGTCAGGCAGTAATTTCACTCCTGGAAAGAACAGGAATTCTTAAGCATGTGGGTTGCTTTGGAGTCTGTTCAGAATTTGTTTGAATTTTCCAAAGGAAGGTCAGGAACACCTGCAGATTCAGCCATGCATGTGCTTATTGCTGTCTCATTCAGGTGGAAGGCTTTAGATTTGGGAGAGATGAGTTCAGCTTTCCCTGGCAGTGGGGCTGGTGATTCTGTTTACAGTGCTTGGGTTTGTTTAGTGCAGAACACTTCAAATACTCATCAAAAGGAGAAACTGCTCAGAAGGCTTAACCACAGGAGACTTGCAAGATGTATTCAAAGCCAAGAGAAAGGATCACATTAATTGCTAGTTGATGAATTTTAACATGTAAAAAAACAGGACAAAAATCAAAGGTGGCTATATAGGGTGTATTGAATATAGTTTAATTAATTGGAGGAATTCATACCAAGCGACAAAATATTCTTGTGATGCTGTTATAAATTGCTATTTTTGTCTTGAGTCAATGCAATGTCAGTGAAATGCCATTCTGTACTTTTTACAAGTTCATCTTTTAGCATCCCGTGAAATACATACAAGCAAAGCAAGTAATGATGCATGGCTGTTAGGAAACATAAAACTCATCTTCACAATGAAAGCAGTGCTGGAATTTATCTGCTGTTCTTGTGCTGCTTGGTGAGACTTCACAGGATTGTGTGGAGATACTTCATCACAATACATTGTGTGGTTCCAGTCTCAGAGGCAAAAGGGAGGTTTTTTTCTGTTTATTTGTAATGTGCTTGTGCACAGTCACTGTTGAACACTGGACCAGTACCTGTGAGGTACTTGTATGTCAAGGTTCAACACATGTTGAACACAGGTACAGGCCATTTTACCTTACTGCTTTGGTTTGGGAAGTCATCATCTTAGAAAATTGTCAGCGACATTGTTGGGTGTCAGCACAATTAAAAATCTCAATTGTGGTCTGAAACTTCCTTCTGCTTTCTGTGGTTCCCCTCTGGGGTGGATTTTACTACATCAAAAGGATCGTGGTTTCTCTTCTGAAAGAAAGCGCACAATGGTTTTCATTCAGCTGGCTGCTTCTCAGGGCAATATCTATATAGTCAATGTTTTGAACTAAATTTCATCTTAATGTCTGTGAAAACTCATTAGAGTCATTAGACAAATGTATATTTTCTAATTTTTTCTTTTTTTTTTTTTTTTCTAATTTGCAGGTTAACTTACTGAATTCTATTTATGACAACTTCCATCAGTAAGTCTTTTATCTCTTAACAGTTGCAAAGAGTACTACAGTTGGTTGGAAAAAATGGGAGTGGGCATAAGTTCTAACAAATTTTTAGTCTCTTAAGTTTTTATAATCATAAACTGATTTATAAAATAGTTTATTAATTCTTGTTAAACCAGTTAAATAATTCCAAGTCTATGATTACCCAAACTTTTATAGCCAACATCTGTTTTTAATATCTGACTTTCTAGATGTGGAAATTCCTGGCATTAATTTAAATCTTTTCCTCCGTTTTGTGAAGTTGTGGTTATTACATTATGTACAAAACATTAGTCTGGGACATATTTCAGACATGTTCATTATAAACTAACTCTGTATTTAACGGTTTTGATGCAGTGTGAAGTCCTTAGGTAAATCCATGGTTCCCATGCAAGTTCATGGTCAAATATCAGCCTGTGATGCAGCCAGTCTTTATTTTTCTCTGCATCTTTGTGACTTCAGAAGTGAAAGTCCAGTAGAAATTTTTGTCACAGCAGTACAGCCCAGGAGAGTCATGGGGAAGGAAATGGCCATTTAATCGTTTTAAACAATTCTTCCTATTATATCTTTTTGAAATCCTGTTGTGAAATTCTAAGCTTTTTTTTTCAGAGTAATTATCTCTTTATTTGTGACCTTCTGTGTTTGACCAGAATTACTTTTTAATTTTCTTTTCCTATTGTGTTTTCCAACACTTGAAATTACAACAAAACCCAGGAATTTACTATTTCAGATTTTTTCCTTTGCAGCAGGCATGATAGATCCATTTTGCTCAGTGATGAGATCTTTTTGATTCTGTCCAGGCAATAGAAACCAATACTGTAATTGACAGCTGGGCTTTGGACTGTTTTTCTTGGTTTTTTTCAGGTGTGTGCAGGGGGGTTGTATTTTCTTTGGAATATTTTTTCTTAATCTGTTTAAGATAATGTTAAAGTCTAAACCAATTTTCAGGCTTTCCCTATTAGAGCATGAAATTGCTTTGTGTATATGTTTTTCTGATCTCCTAGACCTCTACTCACCTTCTTAATATTCACAAGAGCAGCTTTTTTGAAAAAAGTTATGCTTTTATTTAGTTACTAGCAGTTTATTTCTGTACAGCACCTGAGAGCAAGGAGCACAACTGAACTGAGAGGGAGAACACTCGTGATGAGCTCTCCAGTCTCTGTTCCCATCTCCTGGATAGCTTGTAAGAGCTGATGAGCTGCACTGCTACTGAAACCAGTGATTAGAGAGATGGATTTTTACACAGATCACTAAGTAATGAGAATTCTTGGACATGGGTAAATGTACAGGACAGGTGTAGCTGAGACACAGTGTCCCACACCCCTGTCAGTTGATACATTTTTTCTCCTTGCAGAGCAATGTCATCTTCTGGTTCTCGTGAGCAGTTTTTACGGCAGATGGAGCAGATCGTAGAAGGCATCAAACAGAACCGAATGAAGGTCTGAGATTCCTCTCACTTTCTTTGCTACAACCTGGGAATTATTTCAGCAAAGCCTCTTGGATAATAACTGTGCATGGAGAGATCCATGACATGAGATGCAAATTAAGCAAGCAACTTACAAGTATTATTTCTTTTCACATTCATAAGAAATTTCTCACCACTAAGTGTCAGTGAATAGAGTAGAACAGAGGTGTTATAACATCTCTGTCCTGACAGGAGGCTTATACCCCTTAACTTCATTACTGCCAGTGTTGTGATTTAAATGCTTGAGAGAGCTGAATGTCACTGAATTCAGTGAGAGCTGTTCCACTTGGATTGTGTGGGTGCAGTCAGACCTGTGTCTCAGGCAAGGTTTATCAGGCAGCTGGAGCTCCTTGAAGTTCAAGGGAGTCAGCAGCACTTCAAGTGTCCCAACCATCAGCTTCCCTTGTCCCAGCTGCAGCCCTCACCCGACACCTTGTTAAATCCACTCAGGTGGATTTTTTAACCTGGTTTAAAAATGGCTCAGCTTTGCTGATGAGTGTGTTATGTCCACATAGCAAGTGAAAGGGTTTTGTAGGTGAGTAGAGCCCCAGGACATGTTCAGAGAAGGCAAAACTGTTCTGGTAATATTTGGGGACTATTTTGTAAACACACAGCCTCAGTGGACTTGGGTTGTCTTGGGGCAGTGCACACATGAGGCTCCAGGGAAAGCTGTGCACAAGCAGATTTGCTTACAACTAATAGACTTAAGTACTTCTTGTTAATGGTATTTACTAACTTGTAGCTATTGTGTTGTTTCACTCTTTTGATTTCATATGCAAATATTCATATTTCCAAAATCCCATTATGGGGCTCTGAGATGCTTTTCTCTGTAGAGCCAGAGAATTCTCGGTAGTGGATTATAGCTATTCTTTATTTAAGTTCAGATGAATGTATGATACGTGAATCAGAATATACTGGAGTGTGTACAGTGCCTCTGTCCAGGTGTTGGTCTGTTTTATCTCAATAGGTAAATAGAAACTTCAAGTGCAAAATATGATAAGCATGTGTGTATAGAGAAACCAGAACAGGATGCAGCTTAAGCTGCAATAAATCTCTTCTGCAGTAGTAAACTCAACTATGAAAATATGACTTTTACTATAGGCAGCTGTGTTCAAAGAGGTGGCTAGTTCATTGCCTTTTTTTTTCTTTTTTTTTGCAATGAATTATTTCTATTTGTTTGACTTACTATTTTCAACAAGTACAGTATTGCATGGGAAGGCAAAGATGTCTCCTGCCCTTCCTGTTCGATACAACCACCAACCAATCAACCAAAACAAGATCAGTGTTCCACCAAAAGCCTTTCGGGTTTTGATTTGGTTTGGGGGGGGGCATTGTTTGTTGGGTTTGGGGGTTTGTTTGTTTTTAATTAATTTTACTGGATCATAGTTGTGGTAGGATTCTTTAGTGGGCAAGATTCCTGGCTTGCAAAGATGTAAGCCTTACTTTAATTCCAGATGCCACCTATAGTGCCAGTGGTACTGAGACTTCAGCTTTTAATTTTGTTGCATTTAAAGCACAAGCCAGGGGTGTCATTTATGAGGCATCTGTCTCCCATTGTGTTTTATAGATGGTTGTTCCTTGTGCAGTATATCCATGCATGTGTATTCCTTATAGTTTATAATCTCTTTTCCTTCCTGCGTATCAACAGATGGAAAAGAAGAAGCAAGAAAACAAAATGCGAAGAGACCAGTTGAACGATGAATACTTAGAGCTTCTAGAGAAACAGAGGCTTTACTTCAAAACAGTGAAAGAATTTAAAGAGGTAAGAACACTTTTGCTGATGTAACCTGTCAAGTGTTCAGTGACCCATTTTGACTTGTGCATTAATAGATGCACAAGATTTCCTGACACGATGCTTATCACACCATGTTTGGGATGTGTCTCGGTGATTATATCCATGAGAATCTTGGACTCTCAATTTGATTCTGGCAATTTTGCTTTCACTGTGAGGTTGGCATCCCTCCCTGTTACAGGGAGGATAATTTGTTATCAAGAAAGGTGCATATTTAGGTTTCCAAGTGGAATCTCTTGAAGACTGATGAGCAGTTAGGTACTGGAGCAAAGAGGGTTGTGGGAATGTGTGTGAATAAAGGAGGAAATGTAGAGTCTTGGTAGTTGTAAGTACCTTTGGGAACCAGCCCTGTTGTCTGATGACTGAAAGCACTGTTTAACACTTCATTGATTTAGCCTTTCCCAAGCTTTTAATCATCATGTGCTTCTGTTAATTTTTGTCTCCATGAGAACGAATGACAAAGGAGTGCTGCCAGGCAAAATTGTCACTTGGCTTCAGATGTTCTAGGAAAAATATCTTTCTGTAATTTGTCTTGCTTTGTTCTGGGACAGTTCCTTCCTGTTCCAGACAATGTACTCTGGAAGAATGACAGGGACTGTTCAGCTACTTGTCTGACAGAGAATTTTACATTCTAGTTGTAGAACTTAGGTGGGGAGTTGTTTTTTTTTTTTTACCCCATTTTTCTTCTATTGCCTTGTGACAGAACTTCTCAACCTTGCTACCCTTAAAAATTAATGAAGTCGTGGTTGTGGAACTGAATGCAGGTGGTGTGTACTTATCTATATATATTTCTTGACCCAGCATTGTTCCCTGAACACTGACTTCTTCAAGCTGTCCTCTGAAGTTCAAGATGACCTACAAGTCATCTCCACTTCAAATTTATTCCATTTATAAGTAAAGAGCTGGATTTCCTTTAGCTATTTGTAACAACTTTAGATGAATGGTCAAGCAGTGTGCCTTTTGGCTTGCATGTCAAAGTTTAATGGGTATTACCATTGGAATAACATTATAGATGAATTGGAATTATCTTCAGCTCATCATTCACTACAGACTAATTTGGATTTTGGAGATCTTCTAAAACAGAAGAAAGGTTTGGTTTTGTTGATGTGGAGATACAACTAGTAGAGTTAAGAGCAACTACCTCCTCCTGTGTTTCTGTTCACAGGAATGCCGTAAGAATGAAATGCTGCTCTCCAAGCTGAAAGCCAGTTCTTCCTGAAGAACTCCAGCTGGTGAAATTTACAGAAGATTGTTCAGTCCCTTGAATCTCTTTTGTGAGGTGACAGTTATAACTGCAATGTAGATGTATATATATAGATATATATAAAAAATATATATGCACACAGCTGTAAAAGTCTGTTTTTTCCAGTATGTGTTCAGTTTACATTCCCTCATCACATGGATGTATTATTCATTGTTGCCTTCACTACACAGTAAAGAGTTAACATAGCACAGCAAAATAGAAATATTGTCTAATTTTATTTATTTGGTTGGTTGTTTTTTTTTCCCAACAGTAAGAACAGTGGGGGTGTTTTTTATTTGGGTTTTAACACTGAATTAGGTCAAGATTCTGGAATAAGTAGATATGTACTGTGTAGTATGCCCAATACCAGAAGATGAACACTACAGAATGCAGTAGTTTGTTAATTTTGGCCAAAAAAGCCCCAGAGAATGAGGTTCTTGAAGCTCACTTCACCAGCCAATAACTTCACATTGTTTTAATTTACACTCTAGCCATAGATAGGATTCCAAAGGATAAAAATTAATTTCTAATGGTTAAGACATAAGAAAATGGAGACTTACTTTGGATAATTCCTGGTGTAAAATTATAGATTTATATTTTTATAAAGTCTAGCTGTTGTATAAATTTCTTTGAAATTTCATTTTTATATATAGAGAGTGTTCTTGTTAAATTAATAGCTCCAGAAAAAAAACACCTTAATCACTAGGACCATCACATTATCCCTGGCTGGGATGAAAATCAAAGTCTGTCACCTGTAATATAGGAAGATAAAGATTGAGACATTCTTCTCACATGAACTGATGCTCACCTTTGAAGACAACAACCTACTTACCCTGCTGAAGATTTGCTTTGAAAGTTTAGAAACTTTGTGGGACACTTTCTGAAACATTTTTATATCTGTATATACAGTATTTTATAATTCAAACAGTTGCCTTTTTGTACTTAACACCAGGATTTTGGACTGATTTCTTAATGTACATCACATCTTCAGGAGAAGAAAATCCATGTTCCTTTTTCCCAATGACCCTGATGACAGTGCTGTGCAATTACTTTCTATGGCAGCAAATATAAAATAAAGGATATTTGGAATCCAGTGACATTCTGGTATCGTGTCTTTAAGGTGGACGTTGCCTTAGAAACTTTACCAGGCCCTTGAATTACAAGTGCATTAAAAAAATGAATCATGTCAAATGAGACACTTGTTTTTGTGATGTCCTGTTCCTTTTCCTTCAGCACAAAGAAAACCTTTCTCCTGAGACAGCTCCTTGTTCCCCCACAGTAGTTAGTGACTTAACAGACACAGGCTGTTCCTCCTGGATTTATTCAAAGAGTCAGTCTGCCTAAGGCTAGTGAAAGAAGGAAGGAAAAATTAGATTGAGTCCCTTCAAAGAAGGAAAAAATTACATTCATCATTCCTTCAAAGAAGGAAACCTGTATTGAGTGCTACTTGCAGACTTTTTAGTCAGCTTTGACATTAGGAGACATTATTTTTGCCTACCAACTTTGCTGTCTATAAAAACTGTAATGTTCTTTCTAGTTTGTAAATCGAATAATTCATCTGTGGCACCAAGAAAACCTGTTTGGAAAATCAAGCTGTGCTGTATTTGTGTACCATGCAATTCTAAAAATAACTGACTGTCTACAGTAGATGGAGCCCATGGGAGATGGACTCTATCTTTGCTTTCAGACCCATGTGGAAATGAAAAGAAAAAGTCTGGAGAGAGATGAAAACAGTTACATCCTTGTTTTCTGACACAGACTGTATGTGTATGCCATTTGTTCTCATATCTGGGGAGGAACCAACAGCAAGGAGAATCAGTCCTAATTCTCCATCTCAGCTGGCTGCAAGGGAGGAGTAAAAGTGTCTCAGAATTTTACTTCGGTATTGCTGGATTTCTTTGTTTAAAGAGAAAGGTCTTGCCCTGAATTCATTTGGTGTTACTGGGCTTATAAAATAACATTAACAGGATTTGGAGCAAAACTTCAAATTATTTTATTTGCTAGAGCCTGTTCAGAGCTTTAATTTGCATTTCAGTAAGTTTAATTATTTTGATAAGCTGCTGAATAAACTGCTGTAAAGTAAGTCTGACCTTTGTTTCAAAACCTGAGACAGTTTGTGAACTGCAGGCATACCTTTTATGTGACAACTTCTTTTAAATGCTTGTAAAACTTCTTTTGAGGGTGAATCAGTGACATACACTTGACAAAATCCAGACAGTCTTTTTGTTACAACAAATGGAGTACAGCACCAAGTCATCACTGATGTGAATAAAAGAAAATCTCTGAAGGCAAGTTGAAATGTAGCCAATATTTTCTGTAAGGGTTCTTCCCTGGTTCCTCTTCATTTCATGGTAAAATCTGCTTATTGAAGCATGACTAATGTGTTTTTTCTATTCAAAATACTGTTTCATTTATTGTAGCTCACAGGGGAGTTGTATTTTCCATATTTTTTTGGTCCTTCATGAAGCCAAGGATTATTGCTGTGCAGTTATGTCAGATCTAAACCCTAATGGTTAACTGCCAGACAGAGAATTCCTTGTATTCTTTTTCTTTCCCATTAAAATAATTGAAATTATTAAACAAATAAAATAATGGTGCAAGATTTAATAATAACTAATCACAGAAATAAAGTACCAAGGGAGGGAGAAAATTATCCACAGTTTCAACTTCTTTAAATCAGGGTTGATGACTATCCAGCAGTTCTGCTCCCATTGCCCCAGATCGCTGGGTTTGGCACACAACTGGCAGGGTAAACCGCTGTGCCTGCTGTGCCTTTTCTGCCTCTGAGTGGGAACCAGCATCCAGCAGGGTACGCCGTAACTGCAGATAACGTATTTCTCTTCCCTACACTAAGCCCAGATTCCATGATTACACACCAGGATTTTGACTCCTGCATATGTGCTGGCACTCTCATTAATGCACTCTGCATTTAGAGCCGGTGTGGGAAGTCGAGTTTGTTAAGAGCTTTCTAAAGCCACTGTAATGAAGTGAAAGCTCCACTTGCTTCTGGGAGTGTAAGAAGCGGGCTGGTTGCTGTGCGAGGCTGTCACTGTAACACCCGCTGCTGTCACAGATGCTTGGGTGGGCAGAGCACCAGCTAGTTATCTTCAGAACTTCCACAGCAAATTGCAGAGGATTGGACTCGCCTCCTAAGGAAGCTAAATTCATCTTTGAGGAGGTGGAGAGCTGCGTTGTGCTGGGTCAGTGCTGGCCGAGGGCACCCTGCTGCAGCAATACCTGTGCAAGTGTGCGGCTGCACTGACCTGCACAGTGGCCTCACAGCTCTGTGGTGTCCTCCCAAGTTCCAGAGGCTGAGCCACAGTAAAATGTACCTTCACAACTGGTGGTGTCTCTTGGAAGTGCTCCTGTGCCAGAACCGGAGCTGGGTGTTGCTCCAGTCAGCTGGCACCTACAGCTGGAATAAGTACCACTGCTGCAGCCACAGACTGTGATGGGCCTTAACTTCAGTGCAGCAGGGTTGGCACTGGATTTGTGTGATAGTAATAGCTTGTTTTGCCAGGCACAACAGATACAGGCAATAAAATTTGGCCCAAACCTGAATATTAGAAACCTTTCTTACAGTAGGAGGAAGTTGATGAAAGCTGACAAATTGTGGACTTCACTCAGCACATTTATGGTGCAAGGACCCCAGATATGGTGCAGATACTTGCCTACCACTGCCAAGCAGCCACACATTGCTGTCAGCAAACCTGGTCATTGAACACCAGGTTTGGTGTTGGTAGCACAGATGCACACTAAGTTTTATGGTAGCATGAACTAATAATGCATCTGGTCCCCATTCACTTGGAGGTATTGGGTGACTGTCTTGGGCTCACCACGATTTCATAAAACCTAATCCCTGTGGAATAAGGGTACAACACAGGTGAAAACTCCATGCTAGATCCTCCTGTGCAAGGAGCGAGAGCACATCCTCAGGAGCTCTCAATAATTTTACATTTGGGTCTAAAATTTCACTGCAGGGGACACAGCTGACCCATGTTTCACCAAGGCTGCCCATCAAGCACTGCTTGCTAGAGCACACACAGCCCCCTCTATCACATCAAGTCATGTTTTTGAGGTGCTTAGTCATCCATTTTAATTTCACATCAACGCAGTGACTGAATACAGAACATTTACTGTCTCCAAATGAATCAAAGACCCTGGCCTCATCACAAACATTTTGGTATTGCTCAATTAGCAGCTCCCACTGGTGTCTTTGCTAATGATGACAGAGCTACAGGGTGGCACCAGTGGCTGGTTGGTCGAGATCAGTCGGGTTGGGTTTGATAGTCAAGGTATTACACACGCAGTGCTTTGCTTGCAGACCTCTCAACACATTGATTCCAAGAGCAGACAGGAGATACTCACTGCTTCCATCTTCTTTGCCAAACCCTGGAGCAGCACATATGTATTTCCAAGGGGAAACTGTAAGCCGGCAGTTGCTTTATATCCCAACATCTTCTTTTTCATTGTTCCTAAATCCTCTCAAGTAGCTCTTCTGCATGAAAACTGTACATATCACAGGCATATTTCCCTCAAGAAATCTCTGTATTATGCAACAGAGGAATAATTTTCTCCTCTGTGTCCCCTTTTATCTCTGCTTAACAAAAAGGTTCTTGAAGGCATTGTTGTAATTTTTGTTAAATGCTGTATAAATGAGAGGATTAAAGAAAGAATTTGAGTAGCCAAGCCAAAGAAAGATGCTTTTCCAGATGGGTGGGATATTGCAGGAACAGAGGGGACTTATTAATTCTGTGATGAAGAAAGGGATCCAACACAGTACAAAAACTCCAATTAAGATGCCAACCATCAGAGCTGCCTTTTTCTCTTTCTGTTCTCTCCATGTTTCTCCATCTGTCTGGAAAGTGATAGCTGCACGACGAGCTGTAAACACCATCTGTGGTTCATGCGAAGCTTCCTTCACCTCAAAACAAAAGCAAACACGGTTTCTTACCAAGACAGTTTGTTTGAGTGAAGTATTACTTTTAAGTGACAGCACAACATCTGTGCACCTACCACACAACACCTCAACTCCATTCCTTCCATGTTAAAAGAAAGAAAATGCCCCAGAGTGCCAAAGTTACCAGACTTCTCATTACGTTGGAAAAGCTGCCAAGTGTGACTGACAAACAGAGCTAAATAAAAAGTAGCTGACGCCATGTGTGTTGTGGGACTTTTTTTTCAGTTTATTTTATTGGATGCCTTGATACCCAGTGGGACATCAGGTTCTTAAGGCAGGCTAACAAAGGCATGCCTCTTCTGCCTACCCCTACACTACACTCATGCTTCTGCTTGACCTTTAGGGTCCTTTAGACCTGCTCTAGATGAACTGCAGAGGTCCCTTCCAACCCCAACCATTCTGTGATTCTGTAGTCTCTCAAAAAGTAACTCCATTGCCCAAAAAACACCATTTCAATTGGCCTTCAGTTCAAACTGTGGCTTCAGCAGAAGTTAGACAAGAGAGAAGTAAATTTCATCTACTTTAGGCTTCCCACAGTGCTTCTTGTCTCCTCTCTCACAAAGGGCAGGACATTCATCTGTGCAGTGAGTACAGCACAGTGCTCCAAGTGACAGACTGTGGCAAACAGGTTCTGGGCACAATTTATTATTCATGTACTTAGAGTCTAACCAGAAGAAGATACTCCCTTGTGCCTTTCATCTGAAAATTAAAGTATCTGCAATATTAAAATTCTCCTAGGCACACTACAGTTATAAGGACAGTGCAATAAAAGAAACAGCTTAAGGATGCAATGTGAGGCTCTAAAATTTGTCTAAGTAATAATTCACAGGCACTGCAAGACTCTGACACCACTCCAAAGGTGGCTTGTTGTTAAATTAGCTACATATTCCACATGCATGTGCCACCTTTGTGCAAGCTTTGTAATACATGGAGAGCCTCTACTTAATATGAGCACAGCAACTCAGAGGGGGAAGCACTGGCAGTGGCTAAACAATCACTCTTCAAGATGGATATGCCTGTCTGCACCCCCAGACATGACACATGGCTGCAGAATGTAAGAGCAGCAGATTATGGGCACAGGCAAATAATGGAGGAAAATGAAAATCACAACTGTTCTGACAATTAGAATGGGACACCCCTCATGCAGCAAGGATCACACCATTTGTCTGCAGAAGGACTTGCTCTGCACATCCTTAATCACACTCTGAAAAAAGGGATGAATGTATGACACGAGGACAAATTTGTGACAAGCAACCTGAAGGATTACATCTTAGCCTTGGGGAATAGTTATATAAGTGTGCCTCTTGGGAAGAGCCATACAAAGAACTTTGTCACTAGCATTAGGCACAGTTTGGTACTGTTTAACCTCCAACTCTTGCTCAAAAGACAGAGCTTGCAGTGTGCCATCACCACATCAGAGCCTTTTTGCTACTTCAGGTTTATGACTTAACTGCAGAATTTATTTGCAGTGACCCTTTTATCACTTAATTACATATTGCGAGAAAAAACCATTTCATTTATTTTGATAGAAGATACTGCAGTCCTCAGGTGTTTTTCCCTAATGAAGCCTGCATTTACAGCCTGGTCAAGCTCCTGCTGAAGTCAAAGGAGCTTCTACAAACTTCACTGGTTGTTAAATCTGGCCTCTGAATACTAAACAGCAAAACAGAAAATAGATCATGGTATGTTTTGTGAATTACAAGACAGCAGTTGTCTTCCTTTCTATGTAATTTCTACTTTCGCTGTTGTCACAGCTGTTTTTTCATTTGTTTTTTGACTAGTCTTGCCTGAGCCTTCTGAATAATGTTGTATTAAAAGTAATAACACTAACAGTGAAAATAGCAGTCTGGTCCCTGAAGTAAAATAATGGGATCTCTCATGGAACCTTCCATTAAGTAAATGTATAAATATCTGTGGCAGATATTTTGCTATGTGGAGATATGTTGCTTCAATTCTCTATGTTCTTGAAAAGGTAACTAGTATCCCTGCTCAGCGAGGTCTTTTGGTCTGTGCCTTCAACAGACCAGCGTTTAAACCCTGGAAGCTGTGTGGAAGCCCAGCTTTCCATTCCCACAGCGTGCAGTGCTCAGCCCGCACACGCTGTGACCACCACTGCTGCCTCCCGGGCATTCCTTCCCAGCACGGGACAGCGCTCCAAGTGCCACCCCCCGGCCCTGCGAATGGATCAGCACTCCCTCCCTGCCCGGTCACCATCCACACCTCCTGCAGGACCTCTGGCATCTCATCCCTGCTGGGGGGACTCATTCCTCAGGGAACTAGTCCAGCAGGTTTTTAAAGTTAAACACGGATTTAATCAGACATGCCATTCACATCAGAAAATACACATTATTGCAGAGTGCACCTTTTACTATCACTTCCATTTTTATTTTATTTTTATTGCTGCAGACCCGATTCATCTCCGTGGCCTGGCTGGTGCAAGATTATCTTTGCTAGAGCCCCTACGACTGCACTGTTGTGGATGTTTGACTAAGCCAATCCACATGAAATCCATGAAAGTAAACGAGTCTGCTGCACAAACACTGCTGGGGTGCACAGTGCTGCCAGGGGAGCCACACTGAAGGACTCCCTCCCTTAAACAGGATTACAGGTAATCCACTGTAATTTGGCATTGTCTGAACAGGAGCACAGGCCAAAAAGTTTCTGTAGCTGCTTGCCAGCCTTGCCAGTAGTGATCTGCTTGAACTAAATACAGCTCTGACTACACCAAATCTGCAGTTCCCAGTACCAGTCCTGGAGGCTTTGCATGATTCAAATGTCTAATGTGTCAGAATAACTGCCCATTATCCCTGTACCACGTGGAACAAAGGACAAGCTCATTTTGGTCCTACTGATGAGCACTGGCAAGCAGGCTGTGACAGCAGAAAAGGTGGTCACAGACTGTAAATTAAAGCAATCCATGGAGATGCCTTAGGTTATACTGGGATCATCTCCTCTGTGAGCACCTCTGCAGTGCCCAGCACTGCTCTCACTAGGTGACTAGTAGCACACTATGCCTTGGGCACAGACTTCCTTTCATCTGCCCAGGAACTGCTCCAGGACCTACGAGTCAGGAACACTGGGGAAACAGCTGGTATGAAGGGACTGCTACTCTGGGGACAGAATCAGGTTCTGAATTCATGAAATCAGCTATTTCGAGGACAACAGGTTCTGAGAAGTGCAGAGACAACCTCTTTCCAGTGAGAATAATAAAGAGTAAATAAAGGAAATGAGCTCTCAAGTACAAATCCTTCTACAGACACAAAAGAGTTTGGTTTTAGTTTCAGAATTTATTCTTCTGTACGTTGTCTGTCCTCAGAAAATCACTTCTATTAAATGGCTACATGTTCCTAGAGCTGTATCCTTCCAGTTCCTGTTTTCCTCACAGTGTCACAGAAAACACGCCACCCTGGAGCTTCTTGATTTAAAGTGTTCTTTATAGCTTTAATGATTGTTATTACTGTCCTTTGTGACAGGTACACTGTATGTGTTTGTCCTGCACCCCCAGGGTCTGCAATAACAGAACTACAGTAAAGATGAGAAACCTCAATAAAATCTGGTTTACTACCACAAATTCAGAGTGTGATTCAGCAAAGGTCATTATTACCTCAGTGCAGGTTTGGCACTTCTTGCTCTTTGAACAAGAGCAGAAGAAACTGAAATGCACAACAAAGGATGAAAACATAGGAACATCAACACTGTCTTGGATGCTCCACCAAGAAGACAAACAGTTCATTTGATAGGGAGAAAAACACCATGTCTCTCACAGGATTTACTTCTGCTGTAAACAGCAATATCTCTGTATTTATCCCAGGAAATCACTTGCTACTCCACTTGTGTCCTGCCTCACCTTTCTCCTCTGTGACATTTGCTGCCACTCTTCCAGACAGTTGAATTTTATTTCCTGACCCCTTTTCTACTTGTACAGTCAGAAGCAGAAATAAGAAATGAAAGGCCTGTGACCCCTTCAGAGCAGGAGGACCTGTTTTCTCTCACATGTTGTCCTGACTGGTTAAGTGAGTTAGAGAGGCTGAAGGGGCCAAGGTGGAGAATAACACTGCACTGCTGGAGCTCTGCACCTGACACTCAACAAAACCAGTAAGGTTTGGATCATGTCTCATTTTTCATACACTGTACAAGTACTTCAAGAGAGAAAAACCGAAACAACAACAACAAAACAAACAAACCCAAAAAAACAAACAAAAAGCCAAAACAAACAAACCCAACCATCAACAGAACTTTGGTTTTAACTCCTCACATAGAAATTTAATCCTGCTCTGCAACTGCTACTTGTAAGTAATCCAATCAGATTCTATCATCTGTGGTTTTGCTGGGCAAAGCCTATGCTACAAGGGGCTTCATTGATTTAAAAGGCATTATCCAGCACTACCTGATGTTTTTTCAACCACTTTCATTTATTTCAATTGGATTGTTTAGAGAGAGAATTATTACCTGCTGTCAACAAGGTGTGACAGAGCATAGGTCTCTGTCAGTGATGGTATGTCACTGGGTTTTTTACAAGTATCAACCATGCCAGTATTGCCTGCAGAACTCACTTTTTAAAGAGTTTCATAATCAGCAAACAATTATAAAAGCACCAACTTCATTTAGGACCCCAATTCTGCAATTTTTTTGTTTCAAGGCAAAGCAAGAAACAAGCTCTCATTAAAATTAGATGTTTCATGTCCATCTCCCTCACCTGAATTTTTTTCAAAGGTTTTAAAGTGTTTTTCAAAAACACAAGTACAATTGTAACCAAAGAAATTACTCAAAATAGGTATATTGTAACTATTCTACCCTGCAGCTCTGTAAAACTACAGAAACATAATGTATGACAACTCTCAGTTTGGAAATAATGCCCTCTCTCTGAGGGGAAAAAAAAATATACATACACACATATATATATACATTATATATATAGTGGCAACCTGCAAAGCACTTTGGTGCCTGGCTCGGTTGGCTGAACAGCACAGTGCAAAAACATCAAGGTAACAGGCTCACTGTTCCACTTGGTTCATCTGTTTCTTCAAGCCCTCCTTCCTGGCACATAAGTACCATCAACCCCAACCTCTTCTTCCTTAAACCTGCCAGAATGAACCGGCTGGTTGTACCTCAGCCATGGAGCACCTTTCCAATCCAGAGCTACCTGACACCCAACTCCCAAGTGCAACACTCCCAGCAGGGATCAGGCCAGGAAGCACTGCCAGCCTTTGGCATCTTCTGCCAAAACCCCTCTAATGTTCCCCAGATCACCTAGTGCAGGGCAGCTGGAGTGAGAAGTGACACAGATGCAGAGAGCAATTCACATTCAGAGTAACAGTGACAGAAGAAAAACGTTGCCAGGGAGAGCACGACAGGTGAGCACTCTCAGAGAAGGAAGGGATGAAAGAAAGTAGAGGGAGGAGAGACATTAAGGGAGAAGGAAATGGAAAATTAGGGTGAGTTGATGGGCAAATCAAGAGAAGCAGAACAGAATTTGCCCTATGAGAGAGGAGGACAGAGGTGATGCCAACAGCCTGATCACCTCTGCCCGTGGAGAAGCAAAGCTGGATCACCTCACCAGGTTTGCCACATACCCTGGCAAAGTTATCCTTGTGTTTGCATGTTTTTAAAAAAAAAAAAAAAAAGGATTTTGCCAAAGGATGAGTCATGTTGTGTTTGAAGATTCCTCTCCAAAATTCTCTGGGGAACTGCTACTCTTCCTGCAGATGTGATGGATCCTGCTCCTATCAGCTTAAATAACATCAGAATCAAACTCTGTAAGTCTCTGAGAAGAAATGCATCCTGAATACCAGCTCCCTTGATCCATAGGTTCATTTAATGTACAGGTGTACACCTGGGCATCAGCTCTTCCCTTTGGGTGAGGAATAAAGTTTGCATCTGAATCACAAAAACCTTTTTATTTAAGTCAGAAAATGGAGCTTCTGGGACAATGTTGGGGGAAAGTTGCCACTAGATACCAACTGCAGATTCAAGAATCTGTTATAAAAGAAATTAATATGTCAATCATTGCTAGTATGAGAAAGATGAAGAACCGCTGGCTTGAGCATTTGCTGGTATTGCAATAAACAGCTATACTGTAACTCCTCCAAAATGGGGTTTCATTTCACATAGGCTGTAGTGACAAAAAAGCTCTGTCAAAAACAGCTCCCAGACACTGTAGCAGCAAAAAGCATTTACCTGCCAGCCATGCTGGGCCCACGCAGGGGCTTTTTCAGAAAGAACTATGACAATCTGACACACTTTCTTCTGTCAAAACTGACATACCAATGTGTCTCTGGATTGGCTTGAGAGGCAATGTCTCAAGCTCCTTTAGCTCCTCAGAATTTTAGATTCCAAACAAGTAGTCCTGTATGTGTGCATGTAAGAGATAAAACATGCAAACCACTACAAATGATCAGCTGGCTTTTGTGCTTGGGAAGATTATACACTAACTCCAAGCAATACATTCATCACACTTAAAACAGTTTGGAATGAAATTTGGTACAAACTAGGGAGTGAAGGTCATACGAAAAAAAAAAAGAATGCCACTAGAGAAGACACTCTCAACTTTTCTAACACATTATATGCTTTTGTTTAGAAGACACCTTCATTAATCAATGGATATTAAAAATATCTTCAAGACACTGTGATCCAAATCTGTAAGTCTAACCACATATAACTGCCAGTCCTTTTATCTCTTGCAAGAATCAGGGGACACAACATACAGACATTTATTTGTGACCATAATAATCTGTTTCCTACCATGACTCCAAATCAAAGAGATTAAGCAAAGGAGTGAGGCTGTGCAGGATTAGCTCAAATTAAACAGGAAGGTTTCATGTCTCTTTAGGTATCTCTAACATCCACACAGATCATCTTTTGCTGTTGGGAAGGGATTGGGCTCAGCAAGTACAACAGGCAATCACAAAAACATAAAGAATCCTTTACACAGGAAGATGTGAGAGTATGTGACAAAAAGCAGGGAGAGTTTACAGAGAGCTTGTCAAGCACCTTGGTGCCATGGCATGGGTGACACCATCATCATGCAGAGACCCTGACTTAGGGGACACAAGAAGCCAACCCCAACCCTCCTGAAGGGACACAGCTTTCCTGTCAGCAAGGTGTTCCTCCAAAATGAATGAGTCCTCCCACATGACTAGGGCACTGCAAGATTACAGACAATCTTCTGGATAAGAACGAAAAGGAGATGGTTTTTAAGACAATAGGTAATTTTAAACCAGAAACAATTAATTGCTCATTGTTTTAACACTATGCAGTGAGTAGTATTCAAAGTAAAATAGCCCAAGCACATCAATAAAGTGTATAAGAAAAATATGTGTGCATTTACTCTGTACAAGACTTAGGGATCTGTTTATGTCTTCGTTTACCTCACTAACACTGTATTAAAAAAAAAAAAAAGAACCCAAGGAATGGCAAATTCAGAGCAAAGAGACGATTCTAAAACGGTTCTCCCGACTGGCAATGAATGCACCTGTCCCTTACTCTTACAACACACAAGGAAATAATGAGAAGAAAGGTCTTCTCCAAGAGTGGCACTTTTTGAGGAATTACTGCTCAAGTCCAGTCTGTAACAGAGTTAAACTCACACTGGACCCCCAGGGCACCTCGCATCCTTCTCACCGTGCCAAACCCACCGATGCAGGGGTGAGGCTGGGAGCAGACGACAAGCAGGATCCCAGGTGCCGGGGGGAAGCAGCAGGGGCTCTGCTCCCCATCCCCACCCTTACCTGGGCAGCCTCGGGCAGGGGCACCACGGCGTTCCTCCTGCGGCCCCCCATGTGGAACTTGGACGCCTTGTAGATCTTCCAGTAGACGAAGAGCACCACGCAGAGGGGCAGGTAGAAAGCCCCGCCGGTGGAGACGATGGTGTAGGAGGGGTCCTGGCTGACCTGGCAGCGCTCCTGCTCAGGGCTGTAGGTCTCGCCCCAACCGAAGAGGGGGGCGAGGGAGATGGCGGCGGAGAGCACCCAGGTGAGAGCGATCATGACGTTGGAGATGCGGCGGCGGGTGAGCAGCGTGTACTGCAGGTGCCGGGTGATGGACCAGTAGCGGTCCAGGGCGATGGCGGTCACGTTCCAGATGCTGGCGGTGCAGCACAGCACGTCGAAGCTGACCCACACGAGGCACAGCTCCCGGCCCAGCCGCCACCTTCGCCCGGCCGACAGCTCCTTCACCAGGCTCAGCGGCATCACCAGCGCCGCCACCAGCACGTCCGACACCGCCGTGGAGGCCACGAGGTTGTGGGGCACCCGGTGGAAGGCCTTCACTCGCAGGATGGTCGCCAGCACCAGCAGGTTCCAGAGGAAGGTGGCCAAGGTCAGGAGCACCAGCAGGGTCAGGACGAGGACGGTGAAGACGGAGAAGGGCTCCCGGCCCCTCCACGCGCTGCCGCCCATCAGCGCGGGGGCAGCCGAGGAGGAGGAGTTGGTGTCCATGTTGGCGGACGAGGCGTTGGCGCCCATGCCGGGCTGACACTGGCCCCGGGGGGTGCAGGGGCTCAGGGTCTCCGCCATGCCCGGGACGGGGACTCCACTCCTTACTCCTCCCCCTTCCCAGCTGCCGGCACCGTCCCCAGCCGCGCTGCCGGAGAGCGGGAGCCCCACACGGGACGCGTCTCCCCTCAGCGGCCGCCCGCCATGTGCCGCTGCCCCCGCAGCTCCCGCTGCCGCC
>WEIV01007735.1:5925-18576 GCA_013390005.1 Calyptomena viridis
AGTTCTGAGCAATTATATATTCAGCAATTTACTCGCGTCATATACTGCGTAAGGCTGCAATAGCTTCCTTTAATAATGATCACTCTGAAGCACTCCAGGATCTCAGGATTTCTAGCTGTCACTCACCTCTTCAGTTAGAAAATCTACTGACTTGATTACTTGACTGAAGTACGATACATGTAAGACTCCTAAACCCACTCCATTTTGTTGTCACTAGTCTCAGGAATGTCCACACTGACTCCTGGAAATTCTCACGACTATATTTATTCCAGTCACCGATGCTAACACAGGATTCATGAAGTGTTGGTAGTATAAAACATGAGTGGCAAGTTCTCAGAACCTGTACAGACTTGCCTGGGTGAGCATCACAGATGCATTTAGGTTGGAAGGCACCCCAGCAGGGCACTTGTCCAAACTCTTGCCCAATGTAGAATCAACACTACTCAGATGAAATTGCTCAGAACTTTGATCAGCTCAATCTTGAAAACGTGGATTGAGATTCCACGGTATCTCCAGGTAACTGATTGCATGGGCTTAATTATCCCCACAGAGAATTTTCTTTTCTGTCTATGAAGCAGGAACATGTTTCGATTTATAAAACATAAAATTTATAAAATCTATAAAACAATCTGTCAACCATTGTGCATCTCACTAAAAACATGGCTCTGTCTTCTCAGAAACTCCCTAGCCAGTGAGTCCCCAGCTGTACGAATGCACAGGCTGGTTCAGCCCAGGTGCAAGACTTTGCATCTTGCTTTCGTTGAATTCCTGAGGTTCTTGTTAGACAATTCCTCTAATCTGTGCAGGTGCCTCCGGGTGGTGACACTGCTCCCATGCACATCAACTGGCCTTTCCAATTTTGTGTCATCTCCATACTCAACAGGATTGTAGTCAATCAATTCCTCCAGGTCTTTGATAAAGATACTAAACAGGTTCAGTACCAGGAGAGACGCCTGAAGAAGTCTGTTTTTCAAAAGCCTCAAGGCAGTATATGAGCCATTGACTGCTACACGCGGAGTCCGATAAGTCCGTCAGTTTCTCACAAATCTAGCACTCCACCATCTAAGCTGTATTGTCCCAACTTCAGACCAAGGATGCTATGGGAGATCATGTAAAGCCTCATGAAACCAATATCAAAGATTCACTGTTCTCCTCTCATCCACAGATTCAGTCATTTCACCACAGATGGCAAAGATCATTGGGCATGATTAGCCCTTAGGAGATCCATGCTGCTATTCCCAGGCACCCTGTTCTCTTTCATGTGTGCAGAAACAGCTTCTGAGACGACACATTCCATGATTCTCTCAGGAACCAAATCAGCTTTAACCAGCCTCTAGTCCCTTGGGTGATGTTTCGCATCCTTTTTGAAGATGGATGCAAGATTGTCCAGTCAATGGGAATCTCTCACAATACATAGCCCTCTAAAAACAAAAAAGAATGGGCTCACAATGATACCAGCCACCCTTCTGTGTCTTGGATGCTCTCTAGTCAATCCTATGGACTTGTATAGGGCAAAATTTCTCAAGAGATCCCTAACCTGATTTTCTGCTACTGCTGGTAAATCTTCTCTTCCTTGGATCCTGTCTCTAGGCTCAAAGGCCCAGGAGATTTTGCCAGTGGAGACTAAAGTAAAGGTTGCATTAATCTCAGGCTTACCTGCATCCACTTTCACTAAATCAGGTTTCAGCAGCAACACCACACTTTCCTTGTTTATTTTTTTCATTGCTCTTACAGTGACAGAAGCAGGAAGAATTATTCTTCAACAGAAGAACATGTTCTCCAAAAAATCTCTGTTGTGACTGCAACTCTGTAAGTCCTACAGTTGATTAGTATATTGTCCATGTAATTGTTGTACATGAGAGCACGCAGCCAAGACTTGGTGTCAAAAGGTAGGTTACAAAGTAAGGCAGTCTGCAGCAATTCCAGCAAAAGTATCAGGAATTCCTCACAAACCTTTTCAGCACAAAGAAAAGCTGTAAATTAATTATGCCATTTTTCTTAGCTCCTACTTCATCTTTGTTGCCCTCTCCACAGTCTGGCACTGGATTTGTTTGCTTTGGTGCTTAACCGTGATTAAAACTGTATTCTCAGCATAAAGGTATTGCAAAGCACATGAACAGATTACTTTCAGATGAAACAGAACTGCCAGATGTCTAAAACCGTTAATGACTGTTAGGTCCCTGGGACCAGCCAAATTTGAGCTGATACAAAGTCACACACCTCTAAAAAACAAACACAACAACAAAATGCAGCAAGCCCATGCCTGGTCCTGAGCACCATCTGCTTCACTCCACTGACTTGTTAACCTGATGCTGCAGTGTTTTTTTAGCTCTGGTACCTTAGTCTATTACTTTAGACCCAAAGCAGCAAAGTCAAGGCACCCTCTTGCCACTCACTCCTGATGGCTCTGCAGGCTATCACAGAAATATGAATCTTCCCTTACAGCATCTCACTGTTCAAGATTATGCACAGGAAATATGCATCTTGATGCAATTACACACAGGTTTTAAAATTAAGCTTTTGAAGTAGGTTTTCTGATGTAAAAAAGTGTAAATCTGCTTTCCACTTAATATTCCTCGCTACATTGCATTTCAGGCAATGAAAATGGACAGTCATTGTTCTGAAAAACAGAAATACTGCTAGGGATGAAAATATTCAATTATTTAAAAATATTACGTCCTTTTTTCTTTTTTTCTTTTTGTTAAACATGAAAACACAGGTTTGCATGTTAAGTTTCAGAAACAGCAATAAGACAGTGGGTCATTCCTCTATAAATAAAACATGCTGAAAACCGGAATAGTATGCATAAATTTAATATAAGACAGAACTCTGTAAATCAGCTGATTCAACACCCCAAAGATTTCATTAATTCGACGTGTTGGGGTGCAACAACATAAAATAACTCTTGGACTTGACACTATACATTCAATCTTGAGTAAAAAAGTTTTAAACTTTTAACATAATTATACCAATGAAAATACAGGAAGACTATGCCTCCATAACAATAACTTCTTATGGGCATACTCTTGACAAATTTTATGAATTTCTAAATTTGCATTAACTATTATAACATTTTCAGTTCCTTTTTTTTTGAACAGAAAAATTCTATTTATTCAATTTGAAAAGTATGCAACTACCTTCTTCACCACATTTAATACATTTTTAAATTAAATTGGAATTAACAGATTATGTACTATAAAATACATAGGTTTCAGTTTTGCAGCTCCGTTTTTCTGAAAGAGTGCCAAATGTGGGGTTTTTTGTAATAATTAATGTGTGGAATGACAAGAATATACAAGTATAGTGTTGAAAAGATACTATTTTCTTTCCATGAAAAAACTTTTTACTGCAAGTGGAAACTAGACCCTAAACAAAATGGACTGTCAGGACTAAATTACAGTTTGGCTGAATTCAATATGCTCATTCTACCATCAACTCATATACAGCAATATCTGTGTACTTTTGCCAGTGCCACACATTTGCATTCTAGGTGGAATTAAGTAGAAGACCTATGCACTTTGGAGCTGCTGCTACAGCTGCTCCAAATGAGACCATGTAAAGGTTTCATCCTCATTTCTAAATAGCCTTTGCAACTGCTAGGAATTCATTTAGTTTAGTCTCACCACAAAGAAAACCAGGCAAAGCTGTCAAGAAGAAAAAAAACCATATTTGTTGGTGATGTTATTCAGCATGCTACAGCTGTTTTAAAAAATGGTATCACAATAATTGTTTAAATTACATGAGAATAATGTCATCGACAAGCCTTGAGAAATAAATAAATGGTGTTGGAAGAAGTAGCTATGATGATCCCCTTTTGTAGTCTGTAGTCTTGTTAGGATACATGTGGGGCCTATTCTGGAAGATCCCAAGACAGGATTCAGTACTACTGCAATTTCATGAACTATCATCCTTCAACACTTTTGTTGTGGACTACACAAATACTGTCTTACCACATACACCTGTTGAGTTTACACTTTTGTTTCCTACAGTAATAATAAACATTGTTCAATGCTCACCTTTATTAGCAGGGGTCTCTGGAAGGTCTCCTCTCTCCTTGGAAAAGAGAGCATGCCAACTTTGAATGTGAACCTATAGCTCTGGCATAGTTTTGTGTGGGAGTAAATGGCACCCATCTAGTTTGATTGGCATGTGGAACACCTTCCTGAGGATGGAGCTTGATCAGTGAAAAAGGAATATTCAGGATCAAAGTAAATTTTGTCCCCTCTCCGTCTTAAACACTTCCTGTTGAACTTCACTAAAAAATTATTTCCAAATATTTTAATGATATTTTATCCGAATGGTTTTACTGGAGATTGTGTGAAAACTATAAGAGACTTTTTCATAGAAATACTTAATGAAAAATAAATAATTGTTCAAACTGCCTACTTTTTTTTAATTAGAGAATCATAGAATCATAAACTTGTTTAGGTTGGAATAAACCTTCAAGATCATCAAGTCCAACCCTTAACTGAACAATGCAAAGTCCACCAGTAAATCATGTTCCCAAGTGCTCAATCTACATGTCTTTTAAGTACCTTCAGGGATGGTGAATTCACCACTTTGCTAGGAAGTCTGGCCCAATGCCTGACCACTCTTTCAGTGATGAAATTTACCATAATATCCAGTCTAAACCTCCCCTGGTGCCACTTGAGACCATTTCCTCTTGTTCTGTTGCTTGTTCCTTGGGAGAAGATACCAACACTCACCTTGCTACAACTTTTTTTCAGGTAGGTTTCAGAGAGCAATAAGGGCTATCCTGAGCCTCCTTTTCTTCAGACTAAAGAACACCAGCTTCTTCAGCCACTCCTAACAAGACTTGTGCTCCAGACCCTTCCTCAGTGTCTTTGTCCTTCTCTGGACATGCTCAATGTCTTTCCTGTAGTGAAAGGCCCAGAACTGAACACAGGATTTGAAGTGTAGTCTCACCAGTGCTGAGTGCAGGGGGGCAAACCTTGCCCTAGTCCTGCTGGCCACACCATGACACTATGATACAACCAGGATGCCACTGGCTGCCTTGGCCGCCTGGACACGCTGATGGCTTATGTTCAGCTGCTGTACATCAGAACTCTCAGGCCCTTTTCCACCGGGCAGGTTTCCAGCCACTCATTCCCAAGACCATAGTGCTGCATGGGGTTATTGTGACTCAGGTGCAGGACCCAACACCTGGCCTTGTTGACTGTCAAACAATTGTCCTCCAGCCTTTCTAGATCCCTCTATACAGCCTTCCTACCCTCAGTGTTCCTGGACTCATTTGCCCCCCAGGACTGCCTCCCAAGGGACTGTCAACCAGTCTCCTAAACAGGCCAAAGTCTGCCCTCTGGAAATCCAAGGGAGCAGTTCTCCAATAACTGTACTCTATCTGTGATCGCTGGGCCCTAGATGGCCTCCAACCACCACATCACCCACCGGTCCTTCTCTGTTCACAAGTAACAGGTCCAGTGATCACCTTCCCCGGTTGGCTCCCTCATAAGCTGTGTCAGGAAGTTCTCTTTCACATACTCTAAGAAGCTCCTAGACTTCTTCCTCGCTGATACGTTTTATTTCCAGCAGACATCTGTTAAGCTGAATTCTTCCACAAGACAAAGTCTGGTGATTGTGAGACTTACCCCAGCTGCTTATAGGATAATTTGTGTGCCCCAGTCCATAACATATTCCCACGATGCTATCCGTCTTCTTGGCTTTCCTCCTCATTCTTGCCCATAAACACTCAAGCCATTTGTGACCATCACTAAGCTTCAGTTAAAAAATTCCCTAACATATAGAGCTACTCCAGCACCTGCCCTTCCTTGCCTATATCTGCTGAAGTTTATAGCCATCCATTGCAGCACTCCAATTGTGAAAGTCATCCCACCATGTTTTTGTATTGGCAACTATGTCATAGTTTTCCACACAATGGCAACTATGGCACAGTTTTGCACAATGGTTTCCCACTCCTCCTGTTTGTAGCCCAGGCTGCTCACATTGATGTCAATGCACTCCAGTTGGGCTATCGATCCAGCCACTTTTTTTGGGAGGGAAGCACAAATTCCTATATGACCATTCTTAGATGCTTCCATGGTTTCTAACTCCTTTGCAAAGACCCTTTTCCCTCTTTGAGACAGGTGTACTCCTTCTGTTGCCAGAGACCTGATGTTGTGCAGACCAATCTATGACCTCTCTCTTTAGAAAACTTGAACCATTAGCCAAAACCCCATTATTTCTAACTCGAAAAACCACTGCAGTGACTGCCAGAGATGCTATTTCACAACTACAGTACAGCAACTGACATTCTTAGCTGAAAGACATCTTCTTGTATTAGCCAAGGTTGGTGATACCAGAAAGTGTATGATGATAACTTTGGAGTCCAGAGTTCTAAGATTAATGCACAAATGAAAAGATGGATTCAATACTCCAGGAGTATTAACTTTCAAATACCCCTAGAGCACCATATTTGGGTTTCCAGGCATTAAGTTTGCTTTTGGCTAGTTCAGGCCACCTGTCATGTCTATGTTACGCCCCGAGCTTCCTGTGCACCTGCTCACTGGCAGTGCACGGGAAACTAAAAAGTCCTTGATTTAAAGTAAGCATTACTGAGCATCAGTGTGTTATCAACATTACTCTCACACTAAATCTAAAACGCAGCACTGTACCAGGAAACTCTATCCCAGTTGAAAACAGAACAGGCACTGAAGTTGGGAAACATGGGTCTAGAAGCAGAAGAATAATTTTTCAGCTAAGTCTTATTTCAGGGCCTGCTACTGTGTATACTCAGCTTGGCCAGTATCAAGCCCCATCTAATAACAGACACTTTAGGCAGACTGGGGAATGCCTAGCAAAGTAGAGGAGACAATTTGTATGTTCTGCTTGTAGGGGTTTGACGCTTTCTATGTAAAGCTGCATCACATTTTTGCCTGTCTGTCATAAGCACCATGACGGTTGCAAGTTCCTCAGGGCAGGAACCTGTTAAACACTTAGCTCAACATAGGAGCTCCGTGCTAATAATTACCACTGCTATTAAATGCACTGTGGCATAGCTGTTTCAGTATCCTTATTGTAACTCATATTTGTGTAACGCCGTCAGTATAATAATGTCATACTGAATTGCAATAGCGAGGTTTGGGGAATGTGAGGAAACGCTCTATCAGATGATCTACTGCAGTGCTAGGCAACACTTTTGACATCAATGATCTATGGCCACACCGCTGTCAAGAATAAAAAAATATGTTCATACAACTAACACGTGACATCATATGGTAATCACCCATCAGGAAAACTCTTAGCTTCCATGCATTTTATGACAATGACCGAAGAGTAAACACATTTGCTCCAAAAATTAAAAGTACTAGGTCTTTCCTAGTAGAATTGAAACACGTTCAGTTCAAACTGAAATCACTATTCCATTCTCCATTTCTCCCATGTGGAAGACAACTTTTTGATGGACTAATACGGGTAGGAGTCACCAGCTGAGATCTGGACATGAAATACCTCATTTATACTTAGACTTTCAATCCGTGTATACAAAGAAGAGGAGGACCATACCGCCTTTCCAGAAGCATCCCTTATTACTCTCTGAAGACTGCAAAACCACATGTGGTGGCGGAGCAGACGGGCTGAACAAATGCAGTCAAACCCAAAGGTCAAGGCCCATAATACCTCTTCTCACATGTATGAAGTAAGAAACTTACACTCACTGTGAAGACATTGTTCTGATGGAAGTACTTGATGTGCAAAATGAGGAAAACAAATCCTGCCACAAAACCTGAGGATCTTTTAAAACCTCAGGCTCTGTTACCCTCCAACTTAGGTTTTTCTAGGTGGAACATATGGAATTAGGAAGATGTAAAAAAAGTAATTTTTTTAAAGAGTATTTTTCAATCAAAACTTTGATTGCTGAACACTTGCACATATCAAATCTATGCCACTGTTTTTAATAGAGAAGTATTAATAAAAATCTAAAAAGAAATTTTCTGTCCTTTGTTTACATTCAATTTTCTATTTCTACTGATAGATTTTCCACATGACCTAAAAATGTTAAATTAAGCTGATACTTTCTTATATGTTTTGTGACTGTATTACTACATAAACAAACCCCTCCATACACACAAAATATTGCACATTTGCAAACTAAAGTCTTATGTGAATTTTTTTTAAGAATAAAACAAAACTTTCAGGTTTGTAGATACTAAATTATTGATAAATTTTCCATTTAAATGCAAATTTGACTTCTGGTTTTAATGGAATAAATACTTTCTCCAAAATTTTTCAGAGTAACATTCTGAAATATGGGAGAAGGTTGAGAGTATGACATCTGTCCAGATTTGCTTGGCATAATTTTTAGTAAGATAACATCGAGGCATTTTCTTTTATCAATTCATACAAGTTTTTTATCATTAATTTTTGAAAAGAAAATAAGTGTGTTGCACACCTTCCAAACTAAACAGGTTAAATAAAAGAGAACACAGTTTACCTGTAGATATTTGTGTTTATAGGGTGAGAAGAAAAGTGGATTTTGCAAAATAACGATCTCCTAGTAGCATAAAATACAGGGAAAAATAATGAGAGTTCAAGAGTAGCATTATAATGACCAAAATTCACTATGTGTTTTTTATTATGTCGGAAAAAACTCTTTTAAGAAATGGAAATCACTACATTCTATTGATTCATGCACAGAATCTTCAGACATAAGTCATCAGTGTTGACACTTTCAAATACATAAAACGTGACATCTGCTCCTAGAAACTCACTATACAGGCTGTAAATCATCAAAGAGAAAAACAGTTCAATGTCATTTCAGCCACTGTAAGCTATGGTTTACAACTGAGAGATAAAAATAGTCATACTGTCTCTATGACATCTAAACCACTTTTCTATTGCAGTATTCTATGTTCTGATTTATCTTTGTGGCTGAAAAACACACAATCAATTGTAAGCAACTAGTGTAGTTTGATTCCAGTCAGCAGCAATTTTCTCCAGCTTTATCTTTTTTACCCCTCACTGCACTGACTTTAAGTGCTCTCTCAGATGCACCCTTTTCCATGCAGTGTTTTGTGGAGACTCCAAAGATTTAAATTTGTCATTTTAAATTGTAAAAATACAAAAAAAATACATTACTTATGTAGTTATGATTTCCAAATACTTGTAAAATCCTTTTTGCATATCACCATATCCTAATGAAGAATGTGTATATGCATTTCTCAACAGGGATCACTGTATTAGGTATTTTTAACATGCACGACTCCTCACCAAAGAATACAGTATCAAGTATCTTGATCCTTCCTTGAAAGAAATGCAACATTGCTTCCTGAAGTCACTTTGTCAACTTAATTATTATTCAAACGAGTATTCAATTTGCATAAGGTACTAAAACAATTTTTCAAATCTTCAGTGATTTACTTCATTTAATTATGAAGTGAGAGCATGACTAGTGCAAGTAGCATATTTTGTTATTATTAGCACCTAAGAGATCATATGCATTAGGATTTAAATATTTTTTGAACATGAGAAAGCCCAAGGAGGTGAATTATCTTAACCACTAATATTTAGTATTAGCTTTTGCAGTAGAAATAAAGCATTTATATGGCTAATGAAAATGTAAGGAATAGACACATCACCACGACAAGTGACACAATGGTCTTGCAATACACCACACATGGGTAACTGCTAGCAAGCAGAAAGCAACAGAGCAGTACATTAAAGAGCCAAACACCAGACCGAGCCAGAAATAGTTTTTCCCATTTCCAGGTTGTACAACCTTCCTAACACACATGAAGACAAAATCACACTTCCTTCGATTTTATTTTTCCCTTCAGTTTTATTTTTACTGAGATGTTCTCTGAGCACGCATCCTTTGCTGGGAAAGACGTGAGTCTTACACCAATGTCCAGAAACAATGTTCAGAATCTCACCATTAGACTGTTAGACAGCCATCCTGCAATCGAATTGACAAACATGTACTCACCAAAAGTATCAAAGAAGCCTTCTCACACAGAATTTCATCCAAAAAACAATAATAATGTAAAACCCCAATTCAACTAGTGAATTAGTTAACAGTTTTCAAATGACAGCTAGTATTAGTTCTTAAAACAGTCTAAATACACTGTGAGTTTAAGTATGAGTATTATGAGAAGTTTATCATCTTCCCTTCCTCTGTAATCGATTGTTTCTTGAATTTTAATACCTTCAGCCATTTTCTAAATGTTAACATCAATTTCACTTATTCACCACACAGGTGTACAGACCTTCTAACTAAGTGGGGAAGCCATCCTCAAGCTCCAACTGTAGTAATTATATGACAGATACATTCATCTGTGAACTTGCAGAACCACAGCACTCAACTCAAGAGTGCTCCTGGAAATACACCCAAAACCCAGTAAAGTGTCAGCAGCACTGGCTACCTCAACCTGCTGTCAGGGACATCCCATTTTGTTCCCTCAACCTGTAACTGTAAATCCCCGGGGGCGGTCACCATGTTTTGTGGCCAAATGCACTATCTATCCTTCAAACCATATACTGGTGGCCATAGGGCATATTCTGCTGCATTAGTGTTCAATACTTGATAGCAAACTCTTATGCACTATAGCACAGTATCACCTGCATATGCTGTCATGTACACAGTCAGCTGACTTTGTCTCCCTAACCTGTCTGTAAATTCCACAGCCATTGCACTTTGGTTTTATAAATCCCAGTTCTCAAAAAACACATTTCAGAAATTTGGCTGCAGTGGTGTCCAGAACTTACCCCATTTAGAATGTTTTTCTTACTAAATACTTGCTTGTACTTTCGCAAAATGCAGTCTGCTGTCAGCCAAGAAGCCTAGAAAGCTAAATCAGATTTCAGACATTTGCACCAGAGGTTCTTTCCAACTCTTTAACATAGTCATATGGTCTAGCTCATAGCAAGATTAGAAAGGCAACACTTTTTCACACATTTCCACGTAAAATCTTGATTTGTCATGTGCATGCGCACATAAACGCACATAACCATAAAGGAAATGAAGGCGCGCGTGTGTGTGCGCATGCATGCACATAAAAGCAATAAGCAGATCTTATCTCTCTCTACTGAAGTGTCTCTTTTCTTTCCAACTGTTCCTCTGCTGAATGCTTCTTGACAACATGCAAAGTGTTCTTAGTTCTCACTGAAACTCAGTAAAAATGAGGGAACACTCAACAGTTTCAAAATATCTGATGCACAGACACACATCTTACTATATGGAAGAGAAAGCACTGTATAATTTATGATTGTAGAACTGGATAGGTCTGTACCTGAATATATTTATTAACCTGATGAATAGATTTCTTCTTTGAATGATAATCTAATTATATAATTCATTCCAATAACATAAATTATCCCTGAATATACACCTTGCCTCTATGCTAAGAATAAAGAAATGTCTTATAGATTCTAACTGGATATTTAAAAACATTAAAATACTAACTTTAACATTATCAGAACTAGTAGGAGTACTGTAAAACTTCTTTTACTTTCATCAGAAAAATTTACCATATGTCTGGACGTCTGTTTCTATATTTGACTGAACAGCATCAATGCATATTAATCACCCTCTTTCATGAGGGACAGTCCCAATGGCATTTCAAAGAAAAATACCTACGCTTTTTCAATGTTGTAGTTCCAGAAAGTGTTCCTAGATGGATGAGTTTCAAAAGAGTATACAGGTCTGCTCCAACAATATCCACAAATATCCAGGATTTCCCAAAATTTAGATGCTTCAAGATATAACCGGCTGGTAAATATCTTCAATGCTGAATGCATTTAGAAACACCTTTGAGATGCCCCAGTGATTCTGGAAATCTCCATCTAACACTGGATCCGTGAAAATGCAAAAGCATCAAAGAATTCACCTACTTAGGCAACAAAAATAAATCCTGTAACGTCAGCCATAGTTCCTTCCTAATATGCAATGCTAAAAATTATGTCTGAATTCATAAGAGTAAAGCAAAGGTACTTTGCATTATCAAGTCCCTTGTTGCTTGCAAACTTAGTTCCATGGCAAATTCTTCTGCCATGGAGTGGCAAGTGGAAGAGAAATTCTTCCACATGTTTGTTCCATTTGCAGTCAGTTTTCAACAAAAACTTCTTTGGAGGAGGGGGCACATTTGTGTCGGAGAAATACTTAATGAACAGATTCACTCCTTTTTCTCTCGCATGAACTCTGGAGCCCAATCCTTGAGTAAATTCTTCCCACCACCAAGGAGAACTTGACACCTTGTGACAAAAGGCCAACAGGGCAGCTGTCTTCTATATGTGAAAAATAACTGATTCAAGCAATCTCATTGTGGCCAATGCACTTGCACAAGTAATTTGTTCAATGACAAAGTCTAAACAGTGAACTATCAAATACAGGTGATGGGAAATTGAGGATAAAAAGCAAAAGGTATATCAAATGTAGTTTATCTAGCATTACGGTTTATGGTGTTTGTTGCTGCATTGGGAGAACTGGCATACAACTGGAAAAAAATTACTATGTGACAAATCTATTAGTTTATAAAGAGAGATATTTCTTACAAGTACTTAGAGAAGTATACAGTTCTCATGCTCTACACTGAACTCCCACTGGCATAAATGAAAGCTTTATGCAAAGAGTAAATACAGAATATGTTCCTCAGTTTGCATGCAAAAATCTGCAGCTGAGGAAATATTTTATCTAACATAGGA
>WEIV01007735.1:25555-48247 GCA_013390005.1 Calyptomena viridis
AGACCTTATGATGAAGTGAGTGGTTGCTGAAGATGTTCTACAAATGTAATACTGGAACCTGACAAGAAAATTACACAACCATGACTACATTTGGATGCACCAACCCAGATTAACTGCATGTTCTCCACACACACCAATGACTGCTGATACTGTCAGCTCTCTGTACAAATGAGCTTCAGCAGTCACATTGAAAGTGGGTGTTTTAAGACTATTTTTGTCACAGTGAACGTTAGATACCTGGCCTCCCTTGCACCACTGGCTCCACTCCAGCTCTTCTACAAATGCACATCTTTCTCTACCAAGAAAAAGGGAATCACAACACCTCATCTCTTAATCTCGCTGTATGAATAAATGTGTGAAAAAAGGTAGGATTGATAGCATGAAATAATTTGCAACTGATGTATGAAATTGTTACTTAGCTCCTGGGGATGGAGGGAGGAAGAAGGAAGAAAGGACTAAGGACTTTCCTTCCTCACTGCTTAAGCTATGTATAAAAAAAAGAAGGAAAAAAAAAATCCCAAGATTAATTAGGCCAAAGATGGACTGCCAAAGGATAACTCTGGATCTCACTGTGGCCCAGGTCTCAGTTGCTTACCTCTTTATTTACTTTATCCAGTGCCTCCTGCACTCTGGAACAACCCAGGAATTCCAAGAACCAGCAAAAATCTGATTTATGTGATGTCCTTTCCTCTCCACATTTGTCAGTAATTGGATATTTGTTTAAGGGTAAAAAAATCAGGTTTTTAACTGGACTCAGCTTTCCCCTCCTCCCACCCCTGGGTGATTATTACACTTCTCGGGTGGTTAAATTCATGCATGCTTTAGTTTCATGTCTTATAATACTTCCTGAGGCATGTAAAAACCACCCAAAAATACTCTGCTGGCTGTGCTTTCTTATTTAGTTGTAATCCTTGTGCAAAATGTTGGCCTCCCGACATCAAGTCAGCAGAAGTTTTGCTCTCAACAAGAACAGCACAGGGCTGCACACTTCATGCTTCTAAAATACTCCATTTTCAGTCCCTTTAGATACTGTTTTATAATTGCTGAAATTGCACACTGTGAAAACCAGTGATGTAAAATATTTTGTATGTTCAAAATTTCAACATTAAATCAAGTCAAGGAACAAAAGTAAACATTTCTATCTTCTGCCACGAATACTACGAAGTGTAATTAAGAAAAACTACCAAATCACAAGTAACATGACACTTTTTAGCATTCATTAGGCAAAGGCAAGTGTCTCTATGTATTTTTCCATCCCTGAAAGTCTAGTTCTTCTCCATGTTCAACTGAAGTTTTAGTTGAGATCTTTTTGATAGTACCAAAAAGGAAGTTCTTTTAACCACAGCTCAATAATAAGGTGAATGGAAAAACAGTTGGTTTCCTTCTGTTTCAACTGTTTACCTTGACTGTTTCAAGCAAAGGGAAGAGAAAGAGAAGCTGTATATATTCTTCATTACATAACAACTGCAAGCTAACTTCCATAGTTCTGATTTTTCTAAGTAATTCTGCTTGCACTTCACAACAACAGATTGAAGAGCTTTTAACTTATCATCTAAAATACAGGTTAAAGGACCACTTAATATATAGCCAGAAAGTGGAGACCTAAAGGAAAATCACTGTAAACAAACAAAACTAAGGTGAGCTATAAATTGCTCTGTGAGAAAAAAGAAACAAATTAAAAACCACAGTTATTCACATGACTGAAACTTATCAGTAAAATCTAAATAGGAAAGACAGCCAGGAGGAGCAAGAATGTGGGACTCCACATGAAAGGTATCATTTACATACAGAAGAACTACAGCCTAATTCGCAATAGTTGTATCTGATTGACAACAATACCAGGTTGTTTATAGCTGCCGACACAGATGAGAAAATAGAAGGAGAGCAGGCCTCTAAAAATTACATAGAGATACATGTAAATATGTAGAAAATCACATGGGTTTCTGAAGACATAACATGGTAAACGTCTGATGCTACTGATAAAGTATTTTTGAAATGTCTAAAAATTACACATCTATTCCAAACATAAAAAGCAAATCAAGCAACTTAAAATTGTCCTATACTAGATCTCAGTGTGATAGATAAAAATAATCAGATCATTGCCTAAAAATCACAATTGCTCATGTTAAAGCATTCACTAATTAATTTTAATTACAATGTGCAAGAAGTATGACATAGATTTTTTTCTCTGTAAAAAGTTAGTGTTCCCAGATAATTTTAAAGACATTTTCAAAAAAACTGAGCAAGTAGATATTTTAATGCAAAAGAATACTGAAAATAAAATTATAAAAACTGCACATTTCTGCAGTCATGAAAGTAAGAAATTTTTTGGTGAAAATCCATCTGAGATGAGAGGAAAAGTAGTTGGAGCAATTTTTACTTTCATATATGGTGGAAGTGAAAAGGTGGAAGCTTGCAGAAGTAAATGCAAACTAGCAGTTTAGAAATGCAGACCATTGGTTATGGAAGCCAGAAGTCTGAAGGAAAAAAAAATTACTGGTACAAGCAAATAGTGTCATTAAACAATGAAATCTGGGCAATGGCAAACCTCTGGTCCCAAAAGTTGATAATGACATTAACAGTTGTGATACAGAAGAGACTCTAATACATATTTCAGAGAGTGATATATTCATAATTTGCAGTGACAACCACACAATTGTGATTTTCTTTCTAACTATGTAGGATACTAAACAGCTAAAGTGAAGTAAAACATTTAACATCACTGAGTCTGAGAACTTATACCCAGGGGTTCAGAAAGGATTGGCTCAGGATACCTGGGAGTCCCGTCCCCCCCCCGCCCCCAACTTATTTTTTAACTGGATTTTGAAACACTGGAGAAGTTCTGGAGACAAAATCATAAGAATACACCAATATTTCAGAAGCATAAATAGCATAAGATCAGACAAGACTCAGATCAGCCTGAATCTGAAATTATCAAAGCCTTTTAAATGATGCAACAATAAACAGTAAAAGAGCAGGTGAACTAAGGGCATTGAATTTTATTTTACAGGAAAAGGGTCCTCACAAAAAATCCTTTTTTTTTCATGACAACACAAGCATGACTAGAAAGGACTGAATTGACATAATAAAATTATATTCTATCCTTTCGATTTCAGTCCACATTTTTTTAAATAGTGTGCAAACTCAATCTAACCCACAATATACAGCAAAACCCTACTAACTGACAGACCACTAAAAATAAATGCAATTGAGGGAATATCATTCAGAGAAATGCTTAAAGGCATGAAGTTCTCAACCTGATGATATGCAGTAGCTCTATCACTCACCCAGTAAAATTTGGAGGAAATGTATGGAGCTGATGACGTCATAAATCGCAAATGGGGAAAATGAGCATCTGGGAAGTGTACTCATTTGAACTTCATTTGAACACAGTTTTGTACTTGTCACTTTCATAAATGAACAATGGCAGACTGAAAAACAATTGCAATGTAAAGTCACCTGCACGTGAACTGCCAGAGTAACTTAGGTAAGAACCAAGTAGTCAAACACAAGTGAATGCTTACTACTGTAAGCAAGCAATTAAAGAACTCTAGCAGTTCTACAAGAAGCCACCTGTAAGGAATCTCATGTCCAGTTCTGACATGTCTATACTTCAGGTAATATCCTGAAGCATTAAGAAACAATCAGAGGCCAAAGGAATGACTCAGAGTGTCAGACTACACAAACCTCATTTTCAATTATTTACTGAAAATAAGATTATGAATGCTTTCAACACAAACTGCAAATATCATCTCAAATCTGTGCTACCGAGGAGTTCTTTATCAATAAACAGAGAAGAGCAAAAGGAACATTTGGATCAGGTAATTCATGCCAAACAGAAAACACATATGTTTGTTGCCTCTCATGGAGGCAAGTTACACAGGAACATGAAGTATCTTCCACAAATAGAATCTTTAAATTAAGATTATATGAACAAAGCAGAAATTCTGATGCAGAAGTTTCTAACTGTGATTATTTTCTTGGCCTCTGTGTACACTGGAGTTCAGTCTATGCATGAGAACAGCACCTTATAATACTAAAACTCTGTGTCTAATAGATTAAAGTTACCAATAAAAGCTAATCTATTATCCAGGATGATATGTAGCAGCTTATCTGTACTGCCGAACATAAAAAATTCAAGATGACAGGAGTTTTATCAGATAGACAAACCCTTAGCCATGGTTAGAAAGCCAAGTGTTAAAAGTTGCAATGTGCATCCTTTGAGGCTGCACGTAAAAGCCCTGCTGTTATTTAGCAATCTGAAAAAGTTCTAACATCTGCCTTTCCCCTTGAAGCACGTGTAGGGGGAAAATCAGTGAGTCTAGTAAGTGCCTGATTTAAACACCTATGTCATCACAGAGAAGACAAATGTATGACCATTCACAACGCCTCAGGCCTTTAACTGTTTGCTCACAAGTAACGGCAATACATGTTTCAAATGATCTCCAACCTTTTTCATTGATGCAGAGCTAAGCACACATTGATGGTTCTCAACTAATTACCATCAAACCTATTCTAAAAGAAAATCCCCTCCAATGGCGGGGTTATCACAATATTTCTAAGCATCCTATTCCAGCATTTTATCTCCATCTCTTTTACAACAAGCTGAGAGTGGTTATTAACTCTCATCTTCATGAGTTAATATTCTAGATCTTTCACTCTTGTTGCTTTTTTTTTTTCTGGATTGTGTCAAGTCTTTCCTATACTCCAGATGTGTAGGGAGTACTAACTACAGCTGTATAGTTTTTGATGTGAAATGGCTTAAGAATTATAGAAACTCGTGGGGCCTTGAATTCTCAAAAGAAACCTAACATTTACTGAAGTCTGCTGGCACTGGACACTTAATAATTTGAAGATTGAGGGTATATAAAGTTTGGTCTCAAGAAGCAGTAAAAACATTCCTTATAGGATCAAGTCCCAGAACTCCATCTGGTCTAAGGAAAAACCAGAGGGCAAAGAAGCAATTTATCTGTAGAGCAGTTGGCTAAATTGCTTCAGATGTTGAATAGAGCTAATAGCAGCTTACACTATAAAGCACATGATACATGCTAAATTCGCCACAAATCTCCAAAAGGTTTGACAAGGCCAGTTCACAAGGTCCTCTGTTCATCCAAACTTTAAGTAAAAAATACACTTAGGAAAATTATAAGGCCAATACTGGAAACAGTCTTTTACATAGGTACACAAGATAAAAGAGTCTTTTAAGAAGGTAATTGCTATGCTGTCACTGTGAGCAGGCAAAAAATTCAAAGAAAATGCCCAGTGAGCAAGCCTGAGAAACAAAGGGTTTAGCCCTGCACAACTGACAGATCTAATGTTAATTGTTTTGCTTTGTGCATACAATAAATAAATCATAAATCAGAATCTTGAATGGACTGAGCAACTGTCAATTGCCTCCGAAGACAACCACTGTACAACTACAGAAAACCATGAAAATCAAAGTTTCAGAACAATCTGGACCTGGTTTCAATACCTGAGATCCCTCTTCAAAACATAAGTGGAATCAGGAAAGGGTGCTCTCTTCCAAGAACAATTTCACAGTACTTAGTAGTGAGAAAGACAATGGCTTACTCAGCACTAAAAAATGAGCCCTTCTCAGTGTAAGAATAAATACCATTTTGAGCCCAAGGGAATTAATTTTCAAGAGTATGTTGAAAAGTGCTTTGAAAATGGCAGCACTGTTGAGCTTTAGGTACCGATCTGAAGTGTTAGGGGACAGGGCATAAAGTATCCATCCTACGTGGACCTCCATCCTACCCCGGGCTGAAATTGTGTGGTGAAAATGGTTGAGAGATGTTGTTTTACACCACAGATGTCAAAGAACCTGGTACTAGGGAAAACTCTGTGCACTTATCTGAAGAACACATTATTGCACCACTCCAATTTATCTTGTTTCTATTGCTCCCTTAGCATATTCTTATTTGTGAGACCACAAACATACTTTCTATTAGAGGCAAAACCATTCCAGGGTTTAAGTACTGCGATATCTCAAACTATTCCAATTTCCTTCAGATTCTGAAATAAGAAACAAAACAGCTTTAATGTTTATGGTTTCAAAAGGATGATGATGACTTTGGAATTTTCAGTTAAGGAGTTACCTTGAGACTGTTACAACAGCAAGGGAAAACAGTAAATTGCACAATCTTGACCTTTTAAAATGTTCTCTCATATATCATGTAAAAAAAAAAAGTACAGTATTAAATAAGAAATTTGTTAGCTTTCAGCACAGAGGCAGGTTTATTAGCAAACAACTAAGTGGAACAAAAAATCTATAACCTTGATCTTATTGAAATAATTACAGAATCTTTAATGTCCCAGTAGGCATATACAGAGAGTAAGATGGAGCACACAGAAAGAGCACAGTAATGAAAACAGACAGAAATAGGCCATTCATCCTACCTTTTACTTAGTGCATACAAACGACTGTCAAAAGTAGACGACAATACAAAAATGATTACTGACCAAAAAACAGTCAAAATTTCTTTTTTACTACTAAATTTTAGGAATCTGTGAGACAAAATTGAAATGAAAACTCACATTCCTGACAAGTAAATATTTTTTTCATTTATCTATATACATAATCGGCACTTTTTACAAATAAATCTATATGAAGAGTACTTACTCAGAAGAATCTCACTAAGTACTCTGTATGTTACCCATATTATATCCAGTGCAGATTTAAAATACACATGAGTAAAGTCTTCAAAATTTAATTAGCTGAAAATACATAGATATATTCAAATATCACACTGAAAACAACAGATCAGATATCTGGATAGCTACAGTAAGAAGAATATGGCCAAACTGGCAATCCTGTAGCAAACTTCTCTTTTGCATTTCCTTTAAAATTTATTTGGCCTTGAGTACAAAATTTAATGGCATGAGGAACTTTGTCACAAGTCAAAGCAATGAGGACCATGCCACTGTGCTTCCTTGGAGCAGACTGGAGAGCAGAATGTGGCTTCTTCACCTTCTCTTCTCTGCCCCTGGGATAGGCTGAGAGAGTTGGAGTTGTTTGGGCTGGAGACAGGAAGGCTCTGGAGAGACATTTTGTAGCCTTTCAATATATAATAATACATAATTTAATTAAAAATGTTTAATATCTTTATTGATGATCTGGATGAGGGGGTTGAGTGTAACTATCAGCAAATTTGCAGATGGCACCATGTTGGACCAGAGTGTTCATCTGCTGGAGGGCAGGAGGGCTTTGCAGAGGGACCTGGACAGGCTGGATAGTAGGGCCAAGATCAATGGCATAAGGTTCAACAAGACCAAGCACCAGGTTCTACACTTTGGCCGCAACAACACCATGCAGTGCCACAGGCTGGGGACAGAGTGGCTGGGAAGCGGCCCAGTGGAAAAGGACCTGGGGATGCTGGTCAACAGCCACCTGAACACGAGCCAGCAGTGTGTCCAGGTGGCCAAGAAGGCTAATGGCACCCTGGCTGGGATCAGAAATAGTGTGGCCAGCAGGACCAGGGAAGTGATTCTTCCCCTCTACTCAGCACTGGTTAGGCTGCACCTCCAGTGTTGGGCCCCTCAATTTAGGAAGGACATTGAGGTGTTGGAATGAGTCCAGAGAAGGGCAACAAAGCTTGTGAAAGGTCTGAAGTGCATATGTGATGAGGAGGGAGCTGGGGTTCTTCAGTCTGGAGGCTCAGGGGTGACCTTACCACTCTCTACTACCTGAAAGGAGGTTGTAGCCAGGTGGGGGTTGGTCTCTTCTCCCAGGTAATTAGCAACAGGATGAGAGGACAGAGTCTTAAGTTGTACCAGGGGTGGTTTAGGTTGGATATTAGGAAGAATTTCTTCACAGAAAGTGTGATGATGCACTGAAATGGGCTGCCTGGGGAGGTGGTGCGGTCACCATCCCTGAAGGTGTTTAAGGAAAGACTGGACATGGCACTTCGTGCCATGGTCTAGTTGACATTGTGGCGTTTGGTCATAGGTTGGACTGAATGAGATCGGAGGTCTTTTCCAGCCTAATCGATTCTGTGTGATTCTACAATAAGGGAGCTTGTAAGACAGATGGAGGGAGACTTTTTACCAGGGCATGTAGCGCCAGGAGAAGGGCCAACAATTTTTGACTCAGAGAGGGTAGATTTGGACTTGACATAAAGAAAAAATTCTTCACTATGAGGGTGGTGAGGCACTGGAACATGTTGGTTGCCCAGAGAAGCTGCGGATGGGCTATCCCAGTCAGTGTTCCAGGCCAGGTTGGATGGGGCTTTTAGCAATCAGGTCTAGGGGAAGGTTCCCTGCCCATGGCAGGTGGGTTGGAACTAGATGATTTTTGAATTTCTATTCCAACCCAAACCATTCTATGATTCCTGTAGCACTGCGCAAGATGTAACTGTTACGAGTACAGACAGCAACTGCTTTTCTTTAGGAAAGCCAAGGTATCAGCTTCTCCTGAGCTAAAGGGCCCTTCCCTTTAATTTGAACACGGAGGGGCCATAGAGGCTTTGAACAAATTGCTTACCACATGCTGCAAAATATAAAATGAGCTTTTGGTCTAAAGAACAGGAAGCCACCTTCCTCAAGCTTCTTTTCTTCCAGGAAAACCAAGATACTATGCAACCTTAAAATAGTTATTTTCCCTTTCCTGTCTCCCTCTCTAAGTGCTAAAATTAGTTTGATTTTCTTTTAACTGAACAACCTCAACAATGCTTTGACATTAACCTATGGTGAGCCTTTTTCACCTTCACAAGGAAATCTGTAAAATGTGTTTCACTGAAGTGAACAAGAAAAAGGTAAGTTATGTTTCAAACCACACTGCCTACTGTGGGCAGCTACTGAAAGCTATTGAAAGCAACTTCCACTTTACAGAACTCAAATTCCTAGATGTCATTGTAATAGAAATACCTTCACAACAGAAAGGGAGGGTAAATAATGTTGTGAAGGAAAGGCTAAATTATATTGAATACTTTACAGCATAATGCAATTGTAAAAAACACTTCAAAAACACTACAATCTTTCATTTACATCTTCCACATTTCATGCATAGTAGTATCTGTTCCCTTCTTTTCCCTCCACTCGAGAGGAAATACTAACAATCTCACACATAAAAGGAGACCAAGAAGTATTTTCATGACATCTGCCATTCCCTTTACTTTTCCTGGAGATATGAAAGTATGTCACATTCTTGTCATAGTGGGAATAAAGAAATTTTAACTGTGACGTAATTTGCAAAGGCTTCATTAGGCTCCCCTAATTCTACCAGGCTGAGATAACAACATCCCAGAGATATTTTTTAACAGTTTCTCTGCCCAGTAAGTAAAGCTGCAACTCCTTAAGGTGGTTTCTGTCTATGCCAAATGCCAGTTTTAAAGTCCAGCCCTCCTTGTTTCAATACTTTTAAGGAAAAGTACTTTACTTTTCAAAATAATTTCAACTCCCTTTATGTATTGCAAATTTCAATGATAACACTTACTATGGTCTAGAGATTAAGAACTGTTACTATACACCAAAAAAGGGGATTTTTAAAGATCATTATGAGCAAGGTTAATGTTCTAGAGGCTCATATCCTGCTGTTGCAGGAACTACTGTAATTCTGGTGAGCTACCAGAGCAATAATCACTTCTCTTGCCCATATGCAATTGCTGATCAGGTTGTCATTTGTCCTGTGGCTCCTTTACTGTGTTCTGGCCGTGCAACAGTGCGTCAAGAATGTATACATCCAACAGTCTTTGCCTGTTTATCTTTAGCTTCTGCAGGGCATAAACTGCCCCTTCGTGCAGAGAAGAACTGAGGTAACTAAGTCACATTACATCTTGACAGGAGAAAGAGACAGAGAAAAGTGGTTTGCTATTTCTTGTGAAATGCCAAAAAGAAAAAAGTAGCATAAGTTACTTATTTGGAGATGATATGAAAATGCTGAATGGGAAATGAACATTATATTTAACCTAGCTACATGACTTAAAATTACTTTTATTTATAATGATATTGCAAATCTTAATGCTCTCTGCAGACGTTTTTAAATTCATGTTAGTGATCACTTTTCACTATAAAATTCTATGCTACATTCTGAGTGAGCCCTTTAGCAGAAATTAAATGCTAATATTACAAGCTATAATTAGCATATAGTATGCATTCTGAAACTTCTTACTACTTATTAACATTATTTTCAAGGTATGTTATTTCCCTCTTTTGACCGTGAAGGCACAAACTAGGACAACACAGAGAAATGCTTGAAATTCATTAAGCAGCTTCTCAACTACTCACCATACTTCCATTAAAAATGGATAATAGTGTTCTTACAAAGGGTCAATATTGTGCACTTTGATTTAACAAAGAAAATGCTTTCCTGAATGTTTTGGACATTTCTCTGTGATACACAAGAGTAGTAGAATTTCTGCTCTGCTTCTTCATTGTTTCTATTTGGAAGACAGTCCAGTCTCCAGATATGCATTAACAACAATGCAAATATTTAGATGTTAATATAGGCCTAGCTTATTCTAGTCAGGAAGGTTCTGTTCAAATCTGATGGGGGACAACCATCTGCCAAGGAACAGGATTTTAAACTTGTGGTGAATGCTACACAGAAGCACAGAATGAACCCACACCTGGTTCCCATCCACGCCCTCTCTCCAGATACAACTGCTTACTGCAGGCTGCACCATCCACCCTAGGACACACCACCAAGGACGGTCTACAGGGTTACTGGCACCCCTTCCTTATCCCACAAGCCTCCAACAGCCCTACAGTCATTGTCACACAACTAATCATACACAGCTTAGTAAGTTTCAGTAAGGCCACCTCCTGCACACTCAAACCATATGCCTCTTTAGCTGGGAGAGCCTCAGAAGCATCAGCAACCATAACAAATTTCTGTACATTATGACTTTTTCTCAGCAGAGGCTGGGATTCATTATGGACATCTGGAGTGATGGTGTTTGTCATCCCAAGTAACAGTTACGCATGATGAGGCTCTGCTCTCCTGGGGATGGCTGAACACTTGCCTGTCCATGGGAAGCAATGAATTAATTCTTTGTTTTGGTTTGCTTGTGTGTATGGCTTTTGCTTTCCCTATTAAACTGTCTTATCTCAATCCATGACTTTTCTGGCTTTTACCCTTCCAATTCTCTCCCTGATCGTGCTGGTGGGGGAGCGAGAGAGCGGCTCCGTGGATGGCTGGGGTTAAATCACAGAAGGAGGCAAGAGTTGGTAAGGTTTTCCTGATTTGTCTATGATCTATCTAGTTTCATTTTGTCATATAACATTGTGTCTGCAAGAGCAAATACAATCAAGACGCAGCTACTCATCATGAAAAGCGTAGGTGAAACCTGAACCTTCATCTCCACCTGTAACTCCACTGATTTTAGCAGACCTACTCCAGAATTAGGGTGGAGGGCTGCCACATGCTATACAGCCTAGCTGCAGGTCACTAAGTGACAGATTCCAGCTTAGTTTCTCTTCATTCTGCCATCACGCAGTGATGTGCCTGCAGCTGTCTCTTCTGCCAGCTGGACACCTCCAAGTCTTCTTCAGGGCAGCCCTGTGCTCCCTGTGACTACCCTTTCTCTCTCTCACTTGCTGAACCAAGATGGGGAAAAGCACAGTGATCGTGTGGCAGACTCAAGGGCTGAATCTTAATAGGAGATATCTCATGCACCTCACAGCATATTTAGGGCAAGCTAGGTTAGGCCAAGAATCAGCAACTAGAACCCAGACCATCACCCCAGCATAGACTGTGGTCTTGATTACCAAACTCTTCCGACCAGACACTTGCCCAGACTGTGCCCTGACTCCTTCCTATGTGACTCCCCGCAGCATGTGAGACAAAAGGATGAGCTCCCTACACCTGCTCTGAGACAGAGCTGGGCCCAGCCCCAGCACACAAGCAGCTCTTGGACTTGGAAGTGTTTACAGATTCTCCCAGTTAAGACACTGTCTTTGAGGATCAGGTTCCTAGCCATCAAACGTGGATGGCTGAAACAACCAATATTTTTTATTACTTTGGCTCCCAGTACATGTTAAATCAGTCATAAGATCATGTGCAGCCTGTTCTGCGATTTGACAGTTACTACACACTTTCAAGTTGATTGCTACCAATTTGGAGCTTTTCAGAAACAAATATGGACAACCTGAAGATAGAGAGATTCACACATTTGGCAGAAGTGCTTTCAAAACTAGAAGTCTGAAAAGAGAGTGCTAGTATTAAAGTACTATAAAAAGATACTATGGAATTAAAAAAAAAGAAGAAATATTGTTTGACAAATAACAGCCCAAATTCTACAAGCAAAATTTGATGAAGGTATGTAAGCCTATATGTAAATAAATGTGTGTGTATATATGAGTATAGATACAATATGAATGACAGATCGGAGCATATGGTCTACATACCAATAATTTTTGAGCAGATTGTTAATTTATTTTTGGCTGCATAGTAACACTTCTAAAATACACTAATCACAACAGTGTAAATACTCTTTAAGACTTGTGTAACATACATATTTAGCTGATTTCATATTTTTAGGGATTAAAAATGCAGCTATCAAAACTTTTTTATAATCTGATGTGCTATCATCCATAAAAAAAATTGAACACTATCAGGAGATTCAAGCATGTATTCTTGAAATATGAGATCTTTACATTGCATTGTCTAACTGACATGTTATCCTGAAATCAACTCTACATACTATTTTAATGATGTAATTGTCAGCAGTGGCAAAAAAAGATAGCAAGAAATTATATTTTGAGGATAAATAGCATGATCATGGTTAAGGACTGTGCTACATACCCCATGGGTTTATTTTGTTGGCAGGAAAAACATGTCAAGGATCATACAGTTCATTTAAGTCCAGTGACAAATATTTGCTTTGAGTTTTAGCTTTATTTAAACTTGAAATACCATTGTAAATTTGGGGGTAATTAAAAAAACATTGCTTGATTCTACAGAAACTCAGTCCACCTGTTCCTTTTAAAAGCTCCACTTCTTTCTAAAGATTCCTTTTGAGACGCTGGATGATTTATTAATTTCCAGATACCGAAACACACACATGGACTCTCACTCTCAGCTTTCGTATCATATGCTCTTTCCTCTCAGACTTCCTGTGCTAGTTCTCCACTCAGCTTCCTAAAAATAATCTAAGAAAAACTGCTCTGAGAGCTGGAACCTCAGGAATCAAGTGTTTATGGTACTTACACAGGTTTCAGAACAGATATCCAATTGTGAAAATGTCTACTCAGTTCATGTCTAACAATAAGAGAGTTTGGGTGACTCTTTATTTTCTGTTAATACTTCCAAGATATGTAGTACTTCATCTCTGAACACACCCAGAGGTTCTTAAGTTTCATAAAGGAGGACAACTTATCTAATAATTCTGTAGCTCCAAGAATTCAACAGTCCCTCTGCTTAACACTTTGCATCACTTCACTTTTTTCTTGGATTAAGCCACGCACAACTTTTGTATGAGGAAAAAACACTAAGCTGCCATTCCTTATTTATTTATTAGAACACAGTCATTAATGACCACGTGTATTTGACAGGAGATATGAGCTTACTACACCAGTCACTTACATAAAACCTGTGATTAAAAATATCCTGTCTTGTCATTTGAACTAAAGAAGGAGTTAATTTTTGCTATTGCATTATGAAAGATCAGGAATAGCCTAAATAGGAGAAGGTTTACCTAGATGTCACAGGTTCTGCCTAATTTATGTACCCCTTGCATGAACAGTAGGGTAGGGAAAGAAATTGGCAAAACCTTTCGGGTTCAGCTGGGTCTTGTCTAAGTTCCAAACAGCTTATTCACATCCAAGGTCCAAATACAACCTGGCTACCACCATGTCTAGTGCTTCCTCCTTGCCAGAGACAGTCCTGAGGGCCACAGGAAAATGTACATAAGAGAAAGGCCCTGAAAAACCAAAACTGAAATACGAAGCCCATCTTAGCACAATTCCCTAAACTGAAAATTATTAGACACAGGATTACATTTGTTGGCAAAACAGGCTTTAATGAAAAACTGCTGTTCAATAATGCATTTCACTATCCCAAAAATCTGGAGTAAAGGATCACTTGAAAGGACTATAACACCAAGTACGTAATTTGATTCTATGCAACCATTGATTTGAGAAAAATATCAATAAACCCTGTAAAATAAGTATTTGATTTCGAGATACTAACGACTATTAATTTTGTATTTAAAGAAGCAAGACTAATGTTCCAATTCTTTGTTTGAGAAAATATTTTCATAATCAAATTAACTAATGGCATGAATATAAAACATCATTCAATTTTCACAGCCAGTCAAACAATTTGTATCAATGACTTGGAACAGTGATTCATATTCATATGGTTTTTTTAAACTAGTAGAGATATTGAACATTGTCATATTTATTTCACTAGACTATTTTATGTTGTTTACAAATATTGAATTTAATAAGGAAATTAGAACTATATAGCAAAAAGGTCTGCTTTTAATAAAAATAAACCATCTAATTATTCATTTTTAAATTCATCTGTTCTAAGCTTTAATATTCTCAAATTTATTCTTAGAATAGATGTAACTGACTATGGAAAAAGATGGGTATACAGGTTTGTTGCAGTTTAACTTCAGCTGGCAACTGAGTACTACTCAGCTAGTTGTTCACTCCTCCTTCTCTCCCCCAGCAGGATGGGGAGGAGAATCGGAGCAAGGTAGAACAGTGGGTTTAGAAAGGTAGAAAGCGGGTTAAGATATGAACAGCTTAACAATCAAAACAAAGTAAAGTTACAATACTAATGGTAATGTTAATACAACTACTACTAATAATTTTAATGAAATGGGAGATAATAAAAAAAGAAGAAAAAACTCAAGAAAAATGGGAGATAATAAAAAAAGAAGAAAAAACTCAAGAAAAACAAGTGATGCCCAATACATTTGTTCACCACCTGCTGACTGGCCCCTTCCAGGTAACTCCCCTCAGTTTATATACTGAGCACGATGTTCTGTGGTATGGAATATCCCTTTTGCCAGTTCAAGTCAGCTGTCCTGGCTGTGCTTCCTTCTGGCTTCTATCCCAGCCAAACCCAGGACAAGGTCCCTTTGTGAAACACAAGGATAAAATTCAGAAAAAAAAAACATATTTTGAGAGATTAAATAAAAATTAAACTCTTTTGATGTCCTTTCTACAGTTCAAAAGTTCCACCCATGGATAGGCATCCAATCTTTTCTACTGAGTACATTTAAGTTAATGGTGTGGCTATACCAGCTTTTTGTATCACACCCTGCAATAGCGCTTTCCAAAGAAGAAGTCATGGTGTAGAGAGGCAAACTGGATGTGACACTCAAAATGATCATTGTAAATGCAAAACTTTCTGTTCTCTTTCCTAATGGTTACACCCCTTAACCAGGAAGGAGTCTTGGGCTCTGTCCCCTCACCTGAAACTATGTTTGTTCTCCCTAAAATTGAATTAATGGGTAAAATATGCCTAGACTGTAAACCCTGAGCAGTCTTACATAGAAAGAATTCGAGGCTTCCACAGAAATAGCTGCTGTTATGGCTACAAGCAACACAAGAACTGAGCATCTCCCTGTGTGGGTATTTTCAGAGGGTAAAGATTCAAAGTGGCTGGGTGGCAATTCAGGGATTTTTAATGAAAAATTTAGTTACTTAAGTCTCTGCATGACTGTAGGCATGAGCATTGTACAAAACATATCATCTAGCATTTTTACTCTAGTAACCTCTACCAGTCAGCCAAATCAATTCGGTTATTTCAGATGTGGTGCAAACAATGAATAAAGGCCTGGCCCTGAAAATCTACGGTGTCTGTGCAGACCAACTACAAAGGGTTGGTGTTGCAAATTATCAAAAGAGTTCAGAGAGAGCAAAGGGCACTAGTGACAACTATTGATTGCAGAAACTATGTGCATATATAATGCATGTGTTCTTATTTGTACAAATATCAGATTTATCATTATAATAATCTGCATCAAACACAAACAACTCATCTAGAGTGAGTCCTCATACTGAAAAAAAAAAAAAAAAGTAGCTTGGAGCATTTTCTCAAATCCAAAACACACTTCAGTCTCCTCTCAGATCTACCTCTCTATCCTGAGTATCAGCCCTCACCGGGAAAAGGTGAGACTCAAGGTCAGTTGGGTATTTGAGTACATACATAAAGGTCACAAACTCAAAGTCTGATGATGTCCAAGGAGGAAAGACAATTTTAGTCAAATGCACAATGATTATAATGAAAGTGTCAGCAGAACACTTGAAAATAAAACTTTTGGGTTTAACTGTGAAAAAAGAAATTGGTAGGATGTATTATTATGCAAAAGCAAGATATTCCACTTTCCCCCTGTAGCTTCATAAATGATGCATTTGAGAAATGGAGTGTTTACATAACTACAATCATGCATATATTGTGCCTTTAGCAATTTCAATAATATAGACAGAAAATGGAGTTATCTTCATTATGAACTTCATATGGACAACTTCATAAGTAGCACTGCAGTTAGATAATAAAATGAAATAAAGATAGCACTTTAGGCCATATTCAAACCTTATTTCCATTTGTGGAGATCAAGGGTATAACAGGCTTGCTATTTGTAGACCATATAGTAACTTTACTAACAGAACTATGCAATTTTTCCCTAGCACAGTTACAGCTTGATCCACAAGCCTCCATACAAAAAAAAATGTTTAGCTCTCGAAGTTATTTCTTATGGGTAATTTCCAAAGTTGAAACACATCATATCAAAAGATACTTGTTATTTACTGGGTCTCTCCACCACTAAAACCCCACAAGCTTTGGCGAGAACAGCATTTGTTAATATGAGAGTAGGAATATAAAGTAATTTGAGTATACTAAGCTGCATGTCAAAAAGAAATGAGTACTATAGTTATCAGCCATTTTCCTAGTTATCACGTGCATTCAATATGATAAGCAAAGAGTATCTTACTGAACCTTGAACTCTGCAGAGATGTAGATGAATTAGAGCTTTGGAGAACATGCTTTTTTCTTATCAGCATACGAACAGATAATAGCTTGGTTTTGGCAGGGATTCTTTATAGCTAAAGTACTTCCCCCTCAGGGAATCATACTGTCATTTGTTTTTATTTTCAAAATGAAAACAAATGGTACTGTATCTCCTACGGGTGAAAATGACTTCAGTCTACTTTTTCCCCTGCACTCCCATCTATTCATTTTCAGTTAGATGGAATATAGATACAGTTTTTTTCCCCCTTTGGCTTCCATTGCCACAAAATGTATTCACTAGCTGTACAGTAATTAACAGCTCTTGACTGGAAAACTGCCAACATGTACAACGTGACACTCTTCCTTTGAACACTAACAAAGTGCATAAGTAATTTATGTTGGATTAAATATCCCTAACAGGGACCCTTAAGTAACCCAATCACTTTAAACAGGCTCCACATGTATGCTCCTGTGCAGTGAAAATGTCAGACAGTGATAACCCACTAATAGCACAGTTCTAACTATATTCCAGCCATTAGCATTTTATGACATCAATCCTCATTAAACCTGGCAAGGAAAAAGATACTAATGTTTCCCAATTTTGCAGCCAAGGTGGAAGAGAAATTGAGAAAATGTAGACAGGTGCTGATTCCCAAAAAGGATTAACATTTTTTAAAATGTGGTTGCAATTTTCTGTTTGTACCTTTGTTTGTATTGAAAGAAAGACAACAAAGAGGTAAGGGCTACAAGGACCTCAGTGGAATCCAGCCAAGAGTGAAAGAAAAGACTGGTATTTCAGCCATTGTGCTCCCTGCTAAAGCACTGTGCCAACTCATCTTCCAACCCATTATATGAAATTTAATTTAACCTGCTATGCAATTAATTCAGATGTTCAGCCTATTTTTCTCATGGCAGAATCCCTCACACAATGCCTTATTTAAATATTAATCAGTCCTCTTTCAATTAGGACTAATTTGCTTCACAGGGTTTCTCTCATCTTCTGATTGCAGGAAAATGGAGGTAACTTGCAACGTTTGAGGATAATTAACATGGTATTTTTATAATACTGATACATCAAATGGGACCTTAATGAACCCCGCTGATTCCATTTAGTAAAGCATGCCTCAAAGTTATAATCAAGAGGAAAGCCATTGCCATCTGTTTAAAATACTAAGGAGCACAATTTAAACACAGAATAGTTATTTCTTTAAACTGTCTATTGTAGGTGTCCGCAAAAGTAATTTTTTTCACGGAAANATATGTTGTTCATTTGTTGGTTACTAAGAAAGGCAAACAAGTTAACATTTACACATGACCAGTTGCTCACAAAATGTTCCATCTGCTACAAAGAAGGTCGAAGTTCATCTTTCTTATGTTTAGAATTGCTCTACTGTTCCTAGGTAACCTGTAGTCAAAACCCATGTGACTGAGATATCAGATCCTGACTTCGTCATGAAAGAAGAGTCCTTAGTGTGAAAAAACAGCAGTGAAAACCCAGAAGATCAGACCCCTTGCTTCATATTCACTCCCCTGTAAATTTTAAAAGTTCATGATTAAGTATTGACTGAGCCATAAAACTTGTTCTTTTTAAAGTCAAAAATATTAGTACACATGACCTGCTAAAGAGTCGGCATTTTGCTTTTTCTTGTGTAAATATACTCTTCTGAATATGTGACTATGAAAAAGGAAATGTCATCACTCTGTAAATGTCAACAATTTACTATAAAAGAACAGGGTACAAAACCAAAAAATTAAGTCACAGCAATTCTGAACTTCCGAAACCTGATTTCTGGCAGCTTAGCTCTGTGTGGATTCTCATGCACCTAACAGTATGTTTGTTCACCAGCACATTTGTCAGGACTACTAACAAAGCTCTTCGCAAATGCAGTGTGTACTTTCACAAAACTTTGTAGTAGGTTAATGATTTTGAAATTTCATTATGCTTGTCTAAGGCTACTGGAAAAGACTGTTAATCAGGGTAAGAGACAATCTGATCTTAAAGCCATGCTACTTCTGAAATGGATTAAAACCTCAGCTCTGATCACTAGCCCTCCTTAAATTATAGCAGCATTGATTAAAAACTTCCCAAAAAACCCTGATGAGCATCCTGTTGTTGCTGTGGGTTATCCACCCAGGGCTAGAGGGGACATCTGGGTGGACTTGACTGCAAGCTGAAGGGACCAAAGGAAGAATAATCAGCTTTCTAGCAATCTTTGTCTAGTACTGCCATCTCTAGAGGCCCTTTTTGAGCCAAAACAAACTTGTATTGTATGTAAATTGAACCGTGGCCATCCCTGGGGACTGGGCTTAAGCCAGATAACTCTCTGATGTGGATACACTGAAACAGATATTTTAAGAAACTTGCATATGCCTATACTCAAGACTTTCACTGCTGGAAACTACCCTACAGCACAGATGTTTCTCTGATACATTTGTTTATCTTTTTCTTTTAAAGGCCACAAATGTCTTAAAATTTGCTGTTGACAGGAGTGATAGAGACTCTGTATGAACTCACGAACGAGTGAAGGTAGAAATATGGAAGTTTGTGGAATATAAACTTGACTTGAACGTGAAGGTTCACTACACCTACATAAACACTATGTCCAAGCATAGGAAGGAACTTTGTTTATTTGCAAAAATCAGGAGACATTGACTTCCATTTTCCAATGTGCCCTTTGGGGTTAATTTTAGCAACTTTTCAGTACACTGTATCACTATTTGCTTGAATTAGATGTGTGGATCTGAATACTTCAAGGCATTTAACCTTATAGACAACGTAGTAGAGCCATCCAGTTTGTGATCTGTTTCCCAATAATCAAGAATTACTCAGGTTCTTCAAAATTAACTTTTCATTCACCACTGCCTTTATCTGGCTGAACTTTGGCAAGCTTCTTCTCAAATCAGTTTTCAGTTTTTTAAGGTAACTTAAACCAATCAAATTCTGATGTTGGATTTTAATAATATGAATAATACCTTCTTACAAGGATATCTGATCCAAAAAGGTAAGAGACTCTTGCAGGTCACATTATCTATACATTATTTGATATGATGGACCATTTGTTTCCTTAACAGTTAGAAGGTAAAGAATCAGAAAATACTCATGCAGCAGAATTATAACTCTTTTAGTTGTGAAAATCTCATGATTTTAAATCTGCCGGAAAAGATGTAGTAAAGCCAATTTGTCATCCACAGCAATCATATGTGGTAGACAGCCAATAAATAATACATTGCTCTCAAAGCTGAAAGGTCTGTAAGTAAAATAATTATCAAGTGTTTAACATGAATATTAAGAAGCCCAAGCCCCCACTTTGTATAGCTAGTGCCTTTCCCATTGCCTAGCTAGAACTAGGCAAAAGAGAGTTCTAAAATGTCACATTTTACAAAAACAGTTATCCTGGATGCAGCCTACAGCTAAGATGATTCCAGTGCTCTGTTTTGGAATTATCCTATATAAATCTGTTTAAGATACATTGTCACTGACTATTCTTTCACTTCTCTTGTAAAGGATCTCTGGCTTACATCAAAGATGTAACAGACTCATAAAAGAGTTTCTTGTGCTGCTGATAGTTGACATCCAAGTGAGTCTTGTGTCATTCAGTTGGCTGTTTTCTGCCTTCATGCTTCATCTGACACAACTCATCCCTGTCTATAGAGGTATTCAGAAAAAGGAGGTGACAGGCAGCCACTGCTGTGAAGAATGAAGACTGTAGTGTTTAATCAGATAGTCCATGGGGTGAGTCTATGCTTGGGTGAGATTTATTGCTAGCACTGGACACCTAGGAATCTTGCTGGGTCCATGAAACTTCATCCTCATAGATCTATTTTTCAGAAGGAATAATGAGAAAATTCTCACTTTGTAAAGAAATCATAAAAGCAGATCAATGAGTTGCACCCTTGAATGATATAGCTAAGGTGAATGCATTCAACTGAAAGACTGAATAACTGACTGAAATAACTCAAGAGGAAACCTTTCTATCCTTTGAGTATATATGCCCATTTATCAGATTTACTATCCAGATAATTTTTAAATCTTTTATTATGGTGGCTATAGCATCTCCAATTCCAGACTTAATGGCTGTTCTATAAGCTCTATCTGGAATTTCTTCAGTAATAGATGGACTTTATACCACCCAGTTCCTACTGCTGACCTGACTCCACTTTCACTTATTAGCTAAGATACCTCAAGGAATAATATAACTAGATATGCAGAAAGTGATTTGCATTTATTTTAGACTCCTAATAAAACACTGTAACAAAACTGTAGGGCCAATTGAAAGTGGAGTATGTTAGACTTCATTTTAAACAAATTTCTATTTCCAGGTATGCACTGCTGTTTACAGGTGCACTAATACTTTTAAAACAGAACAAAAAATATCAAAAAAACAACAGCAAAAAATCCAACTGTAACACTAGAACAAAATTTCAAACAGGCATAAATAAAACTTATTTCAACAAATTATCAGAGCAGCTTTAAAATTGAAAAGCACTTTTTCACCAAAATACATATTTACCAAAATGCTCATGATGGAAACTCTGTGACTTTTCCAAAAGCAAGAGCATTATGGGTTAGCTTCCAGCCCTTATTCTTCTACCTCATTTCTCCTGTGTCAAACTTGTGTTGGGACCTGAGTCACCTGTTTGAGCAAGCCAAAAATTTACACAACACTACATTGTTTTGGGACTGTATTTTATTCCTTCCTCTTCTGTTTCCTGAGTCCACATAAATTTTGTAAACAAACACTACCTCTTACAGGAGAGGAAGAGTTTTCCATTTTTTCTATTATTTTGTATGATCCAGTTGCTCACAGCACAGCACTGGCAAACAGTTCTTTATACCATAAGGAAATACATAAGTAGCATGTTGGGAAAACAAAACAAATCTAATTATTTCAGTGCAAATTTCAAAGGGATTATAAGAAGTCCTAAGCTATAGAAAGAAAATATCAATTATTTGTACATAAGACCCATCAAAAAAGATGGACTGCAGCCTTCAACACTGACATAACTGTCAATAATTAACAGATTTGAAAATATAAGTTGCTTATGCCAATCACACATATTTGGCAAATGTGGCAGCCACATTTTTGGCAGTTGCATGTGTTACCTGGCTACTACATCCTCACTCAGTGTTCAATTTTGGCCAGAAAAAGCAGATTTGAACTCTGCTAATGTCATGGATGGAGGGCAGGTCAGAGCATCCAGATGAGCAATAGGACAACATACATTCCTGTTAAAAGTTTCAGAGGACTAACTGGCAGGTAGCTAAACACCACACAGTCACTCACTCCATTGTCCCAGTGAGATGGAGGAGAGAATTTGGACAAAAAATAATACTCGTGAGTTGAGATTAAAACAGTTTAATAGGGCAGAAATAGAAGTGAAAAAAAAAAAAGAAAATAATAACAGGTTAATAGAATTGTGCATCACAAAATGAGCGATGCACAATGCCATCGCTCACCACTTGCTAACTGATGCCCAGCCAGTTCCTGAGCAGTGGCCCCTGGCCAGCTTTCCTTCCAGTTTATATACTAAGAATGATAACACATGATATGAAATATTCCTGTGATCAGTTGGGGTCAGCTGTCCCAGCTGCGTCTCATTCCAGCTTCTTGTGCCTCCCAGCCTCCTGGATGGTGGAATGGTGGGAGAAGTTGAAAAGTCATTGACTTATGGTAAGCACTGCTTAGCAACAACTAAAACACCAGCATGTCATCAATATTTAACTCACCCTACATCCAAAACACAGAACTGTGCTAGCTACTAGGAAGAAAATTAACTCTATCTCA
>WEIV01007736.1:5414-23582 GCA_013390005.1 Calyptomena viridis
CAGCAACAAGCTGGACCTCAGAGATCAGCTCAGGCCTTTTCCCCAGAACAAGCTCTCTCTGCTGTCTTCCTTAAGCAGTGAAGGTGCCCAACGTACTGAGGGGAGTCAGCCCTAGAAGGACATCTATCTGCATCTAAAGAAGGGTCTAATAAATCGTAACACAGAACCAGAAGAACGTGTTCAGTACGTTCAGAAGAAAGTAAATATATTCTNATGTCTGTGTGGTGGACCTAAAGGTTCCAGCCCAGAAGATGACTCAGAGTTTAGCATGCTGGGGCTTCATTTCAGCTGTATGTTTTGCTTTGAATCAATGAAAACTTTCACCAAGAATAGTATTAAAAAGTATGCAAAGGCTGCAATATCAAGCACTCCAAAGTCAGGAGTGGATACAAAAAAGTCACTTATGCAGAAATCATTTAAATTTTAGTATATGTGTGCATGACAAAGGAGATAATAATCAAAAAGCATATCCCAGGGAAGTGATTTTTTTGTTTTCCTTTCTTTTTTGGTCAGATCTCCAGCTCACTCAGGTTACAAGGTGAATAGCATCTAGCAAAGGAATTTGCATGTAGGACTCTAACTTCAATGACAATAGGAGGTGGAAAACAGGCAGAATAGAAGAAAGGTGGAAGAAAAAAGACAAACTCCAGTGTTTCAGTGAGAGTGCCTGGGAGCACTGAATCTAATTTCTGCATTTTCATTTGGGAGGGGCAAATTACTTGAAACAGATTCATCCCAAGTGATCAGTGCCTATTCCTTTTCTTCTAGGTCCTAAGAACTCCACGTGACAGAAATAGTCTATCCCAAACTCCCTTGCAGAAGAAAGGGGTAGAAACAAGCCAATGAATGTATCAATCTTTACTAAATGACATGAAACAAATCTGATTCCAGGCATCTTAAATCATATGTCACAAATGGGTAGGTACTTCTGATCATAACTCTGTCTGTTTCTGATCCACACAAGGATAATGCATTTATCTCACAGAGGTCCCCCCTAAAAATAGTCAACACTTCTAAGATGCTCCCAGGGTATAGCAATGAACAAAACAAAAGAGCCCACGTGGAGATTAACAATTCTATCCTCAGAGCAGAGTCTGAATAGTGCAGAGTAACACTGAAGCTAAAACAAAACACTGAATAGCTGCTTATTATGTGGAAGTTTTCCATTTGGAGAACTCGGTGAGGCAGGGGTCTAGCTGGGAGAATAACGAGCCCTTATGACTAAAGGCCACACCACAATGCACATACTCGAGGGGACTGAGCTGACACTGAACACACTGCCTAAGTTCTCTCATTAAATTTCTTTTAAAGAGTGTTTTTGATTGTTGGGAGAAGTGCTGGATGGTCACAAGAAACCTGTCTGACAACTAAGCAGTTATGCTGCTCTGTCTCTCAGGCTTCATGTCATCCCAGAGGTAAGGACTGATCTCTGTAGACCATCCATATCTTGACCTTGCCAGTACCAACCAAGTGATCCTCAGTCCAAAATATTTAAGCACCTGCTTAACCATAAGCACATAAGGAAAATTGCTGAATTAATTTAGATTGCACATGCGTTTCAATCTAGCCTTGCAAATCTGCTTTATTAGACTCTACCTAGGATATAGACATTCCTATTCCAAACAGCTCTCTGCATGAAGTATGTTATCATGTCTAAGCGGAAATTCTTGGTCCCACAGTTCAGCTCTTGGAATGGCTCATATGAACATGCTTTAACATACTCCAAACAAAAGTCAGCTGAGTTGGTTTAAACAATACATTCATGTTCTGAGCTAATTCTGCTAACCTGCTTCAGCATAGACAGGGAAATGATCACTATGGATTATCTGGCGGAATGGTAGGAAGACAGTTCTGTCTGGCACATGGGCAGAGAAAGGTGCTTAAGAACAGAAATATCTCCAGCACGTGATTTAGAAGATCAAGTCTATCACTTGAGTCTCATCTGCAAGACTGACACCGCTAGAAACAGCTGAGAATATCTCCTCACTTCATTTCATAAGGACAGTGATCATCAGAGTGATTGTGTCAAAATCAGTGATCAAAAGCTTCCTATCGTTCTCTCATTTCTTGACCCATCCACTCCTTCCTAAGGATGATATGGTCATTATGGAATTTGAAACACTTTAAAAATAAAATAAGAACATTTTGTAAAACCCAGAAGAGCAGTGAACCACAGGTGATTTGGTTTATTTTTATACAGTAACTACAGCAAACACTCAGCCTTGGAACACTCGGTGCTGGAATCACTGTAACTGTGGTATTGTGTGTGTGCCTCAAACCCACTTCACTTATTTCTGTGTCAGTCATCCTGCCTGCTCCAGAATGAACTTCTTTTCAAAGGAAGCAGCTTATCTTCCATACTGCAGAGCAAAAGAAAAATCCTCCTATGCAGCAATATTTAAAACATGGTTTTATGGTCTTATGGCAGCTAATTTTCCTTAAGTGATTTAAGAGAATGAATACATCTAAAAGTCCTGCACTGAGCTGTTCTGCAGTGGCAACACAAAGCCAAACTTCCTCGGCTTTAAACAGCCCAGTCTTCCGTGGAAAGCCCCTCATGGCAGATCTTGTCTGGAATGGGAGGGAGGATGAAGGCTATTTTTTTATTACATTATTTTTCAGGGAACATGACTTCACATTTCATTTCATTTTCCCCAGTGTGGGAAGACTTCAAGTGAGGAGAGGGTAGCAGAACAGAAATGCATAACACCCCTGGATCAACATCAGCCCTCCTGCAACTGGGCACCTCTGCATGCAGCCAACCATCTATCATGGGTTACTTACCTGAAAGTAACACACTGCACCTGAAAAGTACTTCAAATTTTTAGATTCCTGAAGGGTTTCAGAGCAGGTTTTATTCAGGCACTCTGTCAGAATTTAACTGAAACAGTCACTGCTAAAAGCAGGATGGTACATTACAGTCCCATTTCCTCTCTCTGAGGCAGCTGGCATGTTTTCCTGTTTTGTCCCAATATTTTGTATATGGTCTTTTCATACAAATATTACTGGGATCAGAGGGACTAAGAATTTTGGTATTGGCTGAAAATAACAATAACTCCATATACTGCACTGTATTTCTGAGCATCCCTGAAACTGTCAGAAAGGCTGGTATTGACTAAAGGACAATAAAACCAGACAAGAAGGTTTCTTTGGTGAGTAGCTAATTCACTGAGAAATGGAATTCTGAAGAGCAACCTGAACTTTGCTGGTACTTTAGTCCAAACAAAGATTTCTAAATAGTATTCTTAAAAAAATTAAATAACCCTGAAAATGAAATGTTACACTTGTGTTTGAAAGACTCCTTTTTCTTTCCCTCAAAAAGAAATGAACTGGAACTAGTTCATCTCAGGTTGATCACTGGGGAAGAATGGGAGACAGAAAAATGGAGGGAAAAAAAAGAATTCCATTTCAGACCAACTCTGACCAAACATTTCTTTTGTTTTTTCATTTTAGCCACCACAGCAAATTAATTCATTCTTCACATATAGGGCAGCTGGAAACTACCAGAATTTTCAAAGCTTCCCTAGAATGGAATGAAGCTGAAAAGAGTTTCCCCTTGCCTCCAAGAGTTGCTTTATTTCACTGACTGACTTCTAATAGTGCCAGGAAGTGTTGCCTTACTGGCTACAAGCATTTCCCTACATGCAGCCTTTCTGTAATGTTTAAGGACCTCTTTATTCTTGGAAAAAGCTTTTTTCTCAAAGCAGTCTGCACGCTCTCTCCATCATCTAGAAGGCAAATTGTCTTGCTATTTGGGGTAGAAAAGAGAGGGAAAACTAGTCTGGCTCTAAAGTTCCTTTCTGTGCCTTCCATCATCATCGATCTGATACAGCTTAGGAGCCTTGGTCAGAGGCACAATGCTCAGTGCTGCAGAAACTGAATAGAAAGACAAATTCTGTGCCAAACAATTAGCAGTCTAAGAAAATATTTTTCATGCAATTGGATTCCCCTCCATAGGTAAGTATCTGATCTATTAACCCATCTTCCTTGTACCTAAAACCTCTTCTGTACAGTTATTACTACTAGCTGGAAGACAAAAAGTCCAATTAAGATGTATTGGGAAAACCAGGAGTTAAATGAAAGGAGGTCTTATGCTACACATGATGTAGCTGGAGTAAGAATCCTCTTTATTAGCAAGGCAAACCAGGTCCTTTTTCACAGTAACAAAATGATTAAAAAAAAGAAAAAAGGAAAAATTAGCAAAGCTTCAGGGAATTAAAGATCCAAATTCCCTCTCCATAGTGGGAAGCAAAAAGAAAGAAGAAATACTAGGAATTCCATAAAGAAAAAAATCATAGTCTATAAAATCTCCTCTTATTTTTTGGTAGTGATTTTTTCCTACCCATCTCCATTTTTTTCAGCAGTTTTTCTTAGGTGCCATGTTCAATAATCCTTCTGCACTTTGATGTCAAACATTCAATAGCTGTCTGCCTCCCTCCCACTCCTCCATATTCTCCGCAATCCATCTCCTCTGATTAGCTAAGATTTCACCTTCAAGAACACCTCTGCTTCTCTGAGCGAGCATGAGTGTGTGCGTGTGTGTTTATATAATATTTGCAAATATTGTCCCCCTCCTGCACTGCATGCTACACAGCAACCCCTGCCAGAGCTCCGGATTAAGCATCAGTGCCATTCCATAATTCAATTTAGGGGGCCTGCTGTTTTGAATCCAGCTCAGAGCATGAGAGCAGCTCGATTGAATTTAGGCCCTGCTTTCAGAATTATTTCATATTTAATCCAAGCTGAACTTCATTTCACTTGTTTTTTCCATTTCTGATGCTTCCTGTGACAAAAGACACAAATGTTCCCTGATCTCATGCAGTGTGTGTGTTTGCTGACTTCTCTCTTATTTTGGTTTACCACTGGATTAAGCCACATCAGAGTTACTGGTATCTCACACAACCCTGCAGCGAGAGAGAGTCAGAACCTCAGCAAGTGGTTGTTCTGGCATCACCTTTCTCCACTCACCGGATTGTTGTACATGTCAATGATGAGCTGTTTCACTCCATGCAGTGTGGGATGTGCCCAAGGAGATGGATTTGCCCAGTGCCGGTTCAAATCAAACCCCATCAGGGAGCACCTGCACACACAGAAATAAACACACACAAAAGACATGTATGGGCTGCAGCCTTTTCTGGGTTCAGCTGCAGAATTAGGGCTGTATTCTGCAGCTGATGTATTTAAACATGGTAGTCTCATGGAAAAACAAAGCAAATGCTCCTCTGGGGGAAGACTGAAATAATGGCCACTTTTAGAAATAAAGTGACCACCAAAGCTGAAACACCTTTGGCCATCCAACCTTCTTCCCCCTCCTTAACACCTGTGCTTACTCTATCCTTTGCCTTTCTCCAGCTTGGCAGGCTGGCTCTGGAACAGCCTGCCTAACCTTTGAGGTTCCCTTCTCTTCCACGCTCTGGCTGAGGGTCTGTAGCCATGAGGGGGATTCATACTGCACCACCAGACCTTTAGTTTGCCCTCTGTCAGGCTTTGACTCAGCAAAGCTGTTAAAATCATTGTAATCAATGGCCATTAAGTATGTGCTTAAGGGTTTTAAAGCATGAATGTCATTGTTCCACTAACCCAGAGGCTCAGTCTCTCCCTCTCCTGCAATTGCCTACACAAAAGTTAGCCAACCAAGACACTAAGTTTAAATGCTTATTGGCCATCAAATCTTGTAGCTGTTGAAGCATGTATGCCACCTTGGCTTCTCCTTCCTGCCCAACTCATACCCCTCTCAGTACATTTGATTCTGCTGCTCCCAGCTCTATGGAGTAGTATGCCATTCTTTGTGAAGTCCCACTGAAACTCAAGGGGCTGCCATGAGACTGAACACAGAAGAAATTAAAAAGCTGGAAGTGGCACAAATAGGAGGAGGGGGAAATATCTGTTGCCTACTTCAGAGATCACCTAGACAATCAGTGGCCACTGATAAATGTAGGAAGAGAAGTCTCTGTGATCTCAAGCTGAGCTTGGGATCAGTGGCCCTTGGATAGATCTTGTCCAGGAATTCTGTGAAAGACCACACAAATAATAAAAGCTGAGGTAGAGATGCAACTTCCTCTATAGTTAAAACAAACAAACAAAAAATCAACCAGGCTGCTAAACCTTAAAGCTTCTTGAGAGAAGAAGAGCTTTCATTGATCCCTGGTCTATTACAGGAATGTCTTTCTGGCATTAATCTTTTCAACACACCTATGCAAACAACAGAGATTTACTCCAGTCTTGCTATTCTTCAAAAAAAAATCTAAGGATCTGATGGTCAAAAGCCATAGATTTAATTGGCAAAAAGAAAGAAAAACAAGCACTACGAGAGATGAAATGTTAAGAAAAGTGAGAGAATGAAACCAGAGGATGAAATTAATTTTCAAAACTGGTGAATAAATATTTTTCTATGAACCAAAAGATACAAAGTTAATGGAGACATCCTTTTGCAAAAATTCCTACAGGAATCTAAGCAAGCAGGAGCTTCTGTGCTCCTTGGGCTTAGACAACCCAACCATTAGGCTGCCTGGGAGCTCTGCAACTCCAGCACTGCTGTCTCGGATGGCTTGCTGTGTTGGAGAAGCCACCTCCTTGTCTTGGTGGCCACTTCTCTGCTTGTAAAGAGAACAGATGGATTTCTTTTCTGGACACTCCAATTGCTACAATTCCACAGACAACTCTGAAAGTGGTCTCCATCCCACTCTAAATCAAACCATACTAAATCAGATTTCACTTCTATTTGTCTTCATGTAAACTCTCTCTACTCAGTTCTACTAAATCCTATCTTCTTTTGAAGTCTTAGACATTAATAAAAATTCAGAAGTACTTCCAGAGATGTAGGTAGAATTACACTGGGATAAAACTGGTAGAAGAGCAGAATAAGACGAATTAATTTTTTCATTTAATAAAAGCAGAAACTGTCATGAGTCTTATGATATATTGGCACAGTTCCCAAGAAAACACCATTCTTACTATACAAAAATTTTCCTAAGACCTAAGAATCTGAAATTACATCCCTTTATATGGTTAATGTGTCACATTTACGTTTTCTTTTAGTAATATTTAACACTAATAACACTACAGAATTATGTTCATCCCCAAAGCGCATTGAAGTGGCCAAGCTGCAGCGCTCCAAAAGCAAATTTTAAATTCAAACATGGATTGCCAATATTAAATTTGGGGCTTGGGGCTTTTTAGGTAACTTTACCTAAGTCATCCTTATAGGGAACAGAAGTAAGTGTTACTTAATTTTTGTAAGATCCTAACTAAGGCATTGTGATTTGCAGTATTTGGATGTGTCACAAATGTATGGTAAATGATGAATCTTGTAGTTCATTTAAAGCAACAAGAAGAGTTGAAAATAGTTGTCTTTACTTGAGAAGACTTTATAAACAGAAGGAAGCAATGCTTAACAAACAAGTTACTCATTTGGGAAGCTCCTCTGAGCTCTATTTAATAGAAATCCAAATTAATTTCCAAATATCATTTAGTTAGTCTTTGATGTGGTATATCACATCTTTATCAATGAAACAACAATTAATTAAGTTTCTGATGTAGGAATTAGTCTGGAAATAGTATAAAATTTTTCCCCCCCCTCCCAGTTTTTAGGTCTTTTTTTCTTTCCTTTTTGCCTAAAGACAAATTTGTATCTACCACATTCTCTCTTTATTCATCTGCTGCAAACTTGTGGTCTCTCTAAGGAAACATGAAGTTGTGTTCCTTGGTACTTCAGATTTGATTATTGACTCTATTACATGTAGAATTGTCTCCCAAAGCTCACGTATATCAGGACATGACCAAAACATACGGCAAGAGTCTCCCACATGCCTCTTACAGATCCTGCATTCATTATATTCTCTGGCTCCCAGATGATGTGATCTCCCCTGTGGCTAATACCTCCAATGCAAGAGCTTGAACAGGATAACTTAAAAATTGCATCTTGCACTGCTTTTTAATTCCTCCTCCCAATCTTAAACCAGCTCATTTCTCAAACACTGTGCGGCTGGTTCTACTGCTTAACTGTTTGTCTGCTGCTTCAAGCACGATGTAGGCAAAATAGAAATGTAGTTACACTCTGGAAACAGCAGCTCTACAGTGGGAAACAACTGTGTTCCAATATAATACATAATCTTTCAATATATGAGACCAGGCTCTCTTAATCAGACCACAAAAGTATTGTCATTGGCTTCAATACAGTTCCTCGTGTTGCTACAAGTGTTCCACTGATTTAGAAAGTGCCTCCAAATGTGCCCTATATGGATCAGATTTCTTTTGTGCTGTAAAGAAATGAATGTGTTCAGTACAAAATTAATGGAGGCAGGGAAACCAACAAAAAACCCCAACCTCAATTAATCAAAGAACTGGTTAAAGATGATCTTGGAAAGCAGACACGGAAAACAGAAAATCAGGAGACATTACAGACTCCAAGAGATGCAAGGGAAGACAAAAGCAGCTTTAAAATTAGTGATGGCTGGAACATGTGAAGTTTGCCAGAGCAAGGGCACTGGAAAATATCCCATTCCATAAGCCTTAATGACCATGCCCAGGAATGCTCTTATAAATGTGGCAGGTCACAGTGCCATGGAGCCCAATAAGAATGATGTGCTGGCACAGAATCTTACAGATTAGAAAAATGCATAGTCAGAAGTAGGTGAGCTTTCTATAATAAAGTGGCAATCTGCTACTATTATCTAATTGTGGTCTTCATTCCTACTGTGAAAACCTGGGATGCGTGTTACATATTCATTGTCACCACAAAAAATGACATGTATGTAATTTAAAATATTTAAGCTGATAACAATTGGTTGAATTTTGGATTATGCTTGCTAGAGTTTGCTAGATACACAGACCACATACAATGTTTCTGCTTTGTGACTGAATATATATTTAAATCAGGTTCTGTGAATATTCTTCTTGAATTAGAATGTGTGTTTCATGAATGTTTTCCAGCCTTTTTCTTAAATTTCTGTTTTCTGTAAGTAGATAAATTTATTACAGTGTTTATAAATTTACATAAACAGTGCAAATTCAGTCAAAGCAAATGAGTTCCAAAATTGCAATGGAAACTGAAACATTTTGCAGTATTCATCCCTCCCTACTTGGGAGGCAGCCAGATCTCAAGAGGTTACCAACTCGACTCAGTAAAACCAAGGGTGTTCAGACCAACATCCATCTTGCTGGACAGTCATCTGGACAGAACCCCCTTGCCTCTGGGACTTAACTCATCACTGCTTTTAAGGATTTCTTATGCAGCTGCTTTAATGACAACACCTTTGTCCCTTTCTAGAACTGAGGAAGATTTAGTGCCAAGGCCCATGATGGGTTTATTTTTCAGGGCTGCTTCCTATTCTTTCAGGTTGTGCCTCTTCTTTCTGGAATCTCCAAGTTATAAAAACCTCCAGAAACTCTGCCTTCCTTTTACTTCAGTTCTCCCTCCCCTGCTCGTTTCTTCTACCACGTGAGTCTAAGTCTCTTACTAACAGACCCATTTCCACAAGGTGAGATACGGAGAATAATGGAGGAAAGGAGGTAAAGAAATCCTTTTTCACGGCATGTGATTTATTACAAAGAGAATTCTACACCCTTCCCTTCAGCTTTGTAAGGTTGCGTTGGTTCATTGGATCAGTACCAGGTGAATCTCCAGATAATGCTGCGCACAAAGCCGGGGAGTTCCAACCCACAAATGGCACTACCAACAGGGTGAGGATTTGAAATTGAAAAGGTAGTGGGGAGGGGGGAGCACTGACTTTTTTTTCCCTCTCAGGCTCATGGCAATAAGAGTGGAGACAGAGGGTAATTGGTCTCTATTGTTGCGCTTCTTCGAAGCAAGAGTTATAGCAGGAAACTGCCATGAGACTGCAGCCTGCCAGAGCACGTAGGAAGAGCAGGTGTGTGGTGTGAGAGAGTAAAGACAAGGGCAACACACAGAAGACTTGCTTCTTTTAATAAATATCATTTTAAAACTGATATATTCATGACATTTTACAAATCAACTCTACACCTGCCATCGAAGTCGGAGTCTTCATTAGTGTGAATTTCACCGTTTGGGTGCTTGGGGTTTGTGATTTATGCATTTGCCTATTATTCATTAAAGAGGATTCATTTGAGCCCACATATTCTAAAGCAATTAGGTAGCAAGACATCCTAACACTCCAGCTATAGAGAACCCCCCTCCCAACACTCTCTCCTCCTCCCCAGCTTTCCACATTTTTAATTTAGAGCTCTGGAAACCTTCACAAAGGCTATTTAACAGATCCACTGCAGTGTGCTCCAGGCAGAGTGGAGTGGCCGTGCAGAGACCAGCACTAGCTCCCAGAGACCACAGGGTGGAGTAGATGTTTGCAGAATGAGCACTGCACAATGTACTGACATAATTTTAAATTGTACATGACGGTTAAAGATGTGTTTCTCCATTTTCTGTGTAAACAATGTTAAATAAGAATAAACACAAAGGGATATTTTCTCTTTCTGATGAATACATGCATTTCTCAGAGCCTGTAATAGCCGTCACAGACAAATGCACCAAGGAAGATGTGCGTCCCCACCTGACACGGGCACACTCTGACCTTCAATGTATATCTCAATTCTTGTATTAACTCTCCCCACACACCCCAGGTTCTCAGTAATGCCAGAAGGATTCATGGGCACAAGGCAGTCTGCTGGAAATAAAACCCCATCCTGCAATTAGGAGAACTCTGCCCTCTGAGCATGTCTGGGATGTCAGATGGCAGGGTCCCATCACTAGTGCAGCTCACTTCTGAGGCTATCACAGGACTCATCCCCCTTCTGAGTATTTTCCTGCACGGTGCCTAGCCCAATTGTCAGTGTTCCAAGGGACAGGGTTTCCAGTGCTTCCCCTGGGAGGCAAGCCACAGTTTAGCAAAGCTTTCCCATAGAAAGCCCATGCCTGTCCCTATGTGTGGATCTCTCCAAACACACACTCTGCAGGAGCATGTCCCACCTGTCCTGCCCTGGGAAGGTGTTCTCAGAATCCTCCTCCCAGCTGGGTGCTGAGTCACACTGCCACATCAATCTTGTGCACTCAGGTCCTTTAACCAAGTGACTTAGAACACCTACAGTTCTTCCATTTTAAAGCCTGATTCATTGTTTGGCCTTTTCAAAACCAAACATATCACTGACTTAATGAGAGGAACAGAGAGACAGTGGGTTTTTTCCCATCTTTTGGGTCCCAAAAAATTTCCACTGTAGGCACAGGCCCTTGAGAAATCCCACATACATAACCCACAATGCAGTATTATATGAACATTCTTTTCCAATGCAGTCCAAAAGCCACCTGCTCATGGATCACAAGCTGTAAAGCACTGAGAAAGAGAATTTTAACATGTGCTTATTTTACTGGACTCCCACCCTGTCAACAAGACAAACTCCTCTAGGCCTTCCTGACGCTTCCTTGACACTTCCACACAATGCCCTAATTCTGTCTCCTAACAAACATTTCCCTTCAGACAGGCAACCCTTCTTTAAACTGTTTGTATGTTTTTTCTCATTCTACATTCCTAGAGGTGGAGGTTGGGTGAAAATAAGTGTTTCACAGAAAACAGCTAATACATATATAAGAATTTCTGGGAATGTGACTTATCTTGAATTATACTTCTGTTTCCACTTCTACCCTTCCTCAGACTGTGCCAATGATGACCCACAACACACTTCACAATTATTAGTGAATACTCCAGCTGTTTTTAGGATGGTATTTCCCCACACTACAACACATTTCCCATACTTCTTGGCACATGAAGCTGGCAGTCTTGGTTAACCTACTCACTTTCAGGCAAGAGGAAAGACACATCATTTTCAGCATTATATGAACACTCCAAAAGATGGTTCAGCTCTTACTACCAGACCTATTACACACAGAAAACTGCAGTCAAAGGAGCCAACCTTAATGTCACTAAGTTTAGATATGCCACAGCTACACAGATACATACAAGCTTCTTTCAGCCCTGTTCTTGTCCTTATTGTGACACAGCCTTTAACTACAGGAGCACGGGGTGTTTTCCCAAGGGCTCTTGCTTTATTCTGTGTACAGGATCAGCACTGTTCATTAATGAGTGGACCATTCAATATTTTGGCTTTTCCTTATTGTTCAATATGCAACCCTAGACTCCTGCTTACTGCTTGCTACTCAAAGCCTGCTCCAAGGACAGAGCTATTCAGTTCTTCAGGGCTTTTCTAAAGTGCTTAGCACTTCAGGACACAACTGCTTTATAAATACTGATGGACTAATTTTCCCAACAGCACTGAACAAGAAGTCCATATTGTCCCCAGTTTATAAAAGAGCAATTGGGATAAAAAGTGGCTTAAATAAGAGACATCCATTAATTTGGGCTTCTGTATGTGAGAGGCCAAGGACAGGATTTTTGTTTAAGAGAATGTGGATCTACATAATATGTCACATGTCCAGCATCTAATGTACTCTGACTTGAGCTGTAGGTGACTGTACTCAAGGCTCCTGCAAATCTGACATGAAAAGGGCAAAGTGAGTGGATAGAATGTTAGAAACATCCAAATTTGTAGAATTAGGACAGTCAGAGATTACTATAAAATGGTAAGACATTACTGGATCGTGGATGGTTTTTTTTCAATTACATCTTAATTCAGCCATTTTTTTTTAGCTTTGGATCCCAGTAATGCTCCACTCAGCTGTGTCTGAGATCTAATATGTGGTAGATAGGGTTGGCACTGCACCTGATATTGCTTTTACTGTCCTGAATAGAATTAAATGATTACTCTGCTACATTAGAGGCTACCAGACTATTTGCACCCAGAACATCACTTATACAAAGGCAGTGATGCTGCACACACAACCTCAATAGGTCATGCAGAAGTCAGCCAGAAGTCGTCCATCTCCATCATCACAAAGGCCTTTTCCTCTTTGATATCCTGAAGCAAGGGTTTGACTTAATACTAAAACTGTCAAGAAGGTGTGTGTGCTACTCTGATGAGAGAGTAGATGAGCAGACTACTGGCTGAATCCTAAGGAGCAAGGTTTAACTGCCCAGCACCAGATCACAGCTGCTGGCTGCCTTTTATAGCTGTGTTTGCTAACAGCCTCTGACACACTTAGGTATTTCTCACTCCCATACACAGCCAGAATATTGATTGTATTCCTGCATAGTCTTGCCATGTCTGCCTATTGTTCAGCTTGCAAATGACTTTTTGCATACATAAGTACCCATTTTGGGTTGGTGGGAGAGAAGGCCTCTCTTATTGTCCCTGCACAACTCTACACATCACTTGCAAGCAGCCTACCCCTACTTCATCAGAAAACATGTATAAATTTAATTAAAATTTAGAGTCGGGGATATGCCCATTACCCAGGCACTCCTATACAATGTCCCTCTACCACAACTAAGTGAAAATTTTACAGTTGTATGGAAAGTTCTGAACAAAACCCCAGGTCTCATAATATAGGAGAGGGGGAAACAAACCAGTAGTTCACTTAGGGTGACATCATGAGACTGTCAAGACTTCTAATGGAACCTAGGGAAAAATTGCAATGCCTCAGTTCTTTGCTTGTAAAAATAATTACCAACCCTCCATGCTGTTTTGAGAGAAAATACATAAAGGATTATGAAATACTTTGGTGCTACAGTGATGGGGATATATGAGGTTCTACAGATGGAGATTAAGTGATTTATGGAATTGGAGAAAGATTTTCTGACAGACCCTGAATTTTGCTGAGGTTCATTTCCAACAAGATTGTACTAAAAATTCACATTTAACAAACAATCCTGAAATGCTTGTAAGAGCAATAAGATATCCCAGTCCATTTTTGAGAGACATTCTCTAGGGTTTTGAGTGGACAAAGGGGATTGTGTAGGGCTGTGCTTATACATCTCAGTGAACATTTCCTTATTTCTTCTACCTCCAGCCCCCTGTAACTAGAAATATTTTCCTCAAATGTGTCTCTAGTCTCACTTTTATTTTCAAGGTCATCTGGCCCACTGGGTGTGTTACATATTGCTGTCTAATTAAAGAGAGAACATTAACCTTATTCTATTAGATTGTTTTAGTACCTGTCAGGTGACTACTCTGCCTTAGCAAAGAGACAAGGTGGCCAAGTCAGCCAAAAATAAAGAAAATTAAAACAACCAAAAAATCAAAACCCAAACAAAAAAACCTCACAAAAATCTCCAAGTTTTTTCATCTTTGGAAAGTCCAACAGAAACTGAGAACGATGCAAATGTTCTTCCTATAATCACTACTATGATAAAATAACAAACATTTCATAGCAGAAATAATACCAGTGTCTTGTTTGTCACATAACATTTCAGAAGATGGCAGGCAAGCTGTAAAGCCCTGATCTGTCTCTGATTGCAATCAACAAAAAGCCCAGATGCTTTCAAAGGGAGTTAAATGAGGCTCAGATCTTTCCCAATCACTTGTTAATTTAAGGGGCAGCGTTTTGCCATCTGAGCTTCACTGTGTGGTGTTGCCTCAGCCCAAACAACACAGAGAACGGGAACTATTTGGCAGTGTGGTGGTCTCTGGTCCATTTCCAATTTCTACCTCAAATCACTTAGGCTTTACGTCTTCCACCAGTCCCATCAGATAAGAACACTATACACCCCAGAAGACAAGCTACCTGGCAAAGGTACATTTCTCATCACACTCCATGACATCTCTTCTTACTAACTCAAAACAACGTGTGAGGGGATTTGGTGCCATCAGATGAGATATGGGTCAGTTGTCTGATACGGATCCTTGTCCAATGCAGAATGGGAATGTAAAGCACTCAAACTGTAACTTCTGTCAATCACTGCAATGCACCAGCAGAATGTGATTTGATACCAGGCCAAGCTGAAACTACACATTTTGATTCCAGAGCACTGAAACATCTCATTGCAATGAATAATGGTACGATGACAGATTAGTTTGAGAATCCTGAGGAGAATGTTGAACCTGAAAAATGTAAACCTTCAGGGATTCAGAGCATTTTCTTTTTGTTATTAATCCTCAAAAATACACAGAAATGAGGGTAAAAATTGTCAGAAAAAATATTACTATTCCCTTTTCTGTGATGTACAAAAGAATGCAACAATTACTGAAACCATGTAAAGTTAAAGAAAAGAAATGAGGATTAAACACCCTGGCAAATTAAATCTTCAGGTAACCATTATACAGGCAGACAAAAAGAGTTCAGATGTAAGCTGATCATAGGGTGGTTTGGGCTGGAGAAGACCTTAAAGACCATGCTGCCATGGGCAGGAACACCTTCCTCTAGATCACTTTGCTCAAAGCTCCATCCAGCCTGGCCTTGAACACTTCCAGGAATGGGGCATCCACAGCTTTCAATTTCTAAGAACTCAAGTTTAATTAGGCAACAGAGAATCCACATGGGGGAGGAACCTTCCACATTATGACTTTTCATCCATGGAGATTTTCAAATCTTGCCTGTAAAAAGCCCTAAATAACCAATGTAATGCTGAAGTTAGCCCTGCTTTGAGAATGGATTGAAGAACTCCAGAGGTCTACATTAAACTCTTGTTTTTTTGGTAATTCTATGAACGTTTTAGATACAGGGAAAGTTTCAATCACTGCTCATACCTCAGTGGACACCAGAGAACCCAGCTGTGGGACAACAGACTTCACAGGCTCACAGAATGACTTATTTTTCTTTCTGCATATTTGCAGCCTCACACAGTTCAGCACCCTTGAGATAAGATCCTATAGCAAAAATGTACAATGAATAAGAACATATATGGCACAAACAGATTTCAATTTCAAGCTTTCATGGCTTAGCATAAACAAACATGAAACAATTCATCCTCAGAATACAGAGGTGGGAGGGGGATACTCACAGTGTCCTCTAGACACCCAGGGAGACTGAGAACTAGGGAGCCTGGAGCAAAGAGAACATTTCAAAAACTCTTTAAAGCCTTAGAAAAGTTTGAAACAAAGATGAAGCTTGCCCAATTCACTCACTGGGTCTGTAACAATAATTCTCTTCCTACACTGCTACCGCACCAGATTGTCAAAAATAAGCCAGCCTGGTCAAATGTTACTTTCTTCTTAACAAAAATGACCTTTTAAAATCTCAGCTAAAATTCAGAATGGGTGAACAGAATTTAGAAAAATAAGAACAGTCTAATAACTTTCTAGAGAAAGTCACAGAAATAGCTTCTAAAGAACTCACACTGAGCTGAGTCTCTTTATGAGACCACAAAAGTCTATTTGAATTTTATATTTTCCCCTCTTTTATTTTTCATAAATTCATCCTCTGCCGACATTCATGCTGATATGGGACTAAAGCTCAAAATACTCATCTGAGATGGTGTCCCATTTCTACACTTATTAGCAACAGACAGCGCAATGATCTTGTAGTGAAGATGAAGTGATCACAGAGATGGTTTGCTTGTTACAGATTCTTGTAAACATTCATTTGAGCTGTAAATGGGCAAAAGAAGAAAGTTCATCTTCCCAGCTGCTCTGCCCATTAGCTTGCAGTACCCCACAGCAGTAAAAGCAAGGATTAATTGTGTAGGTTCTTGCTCACTGTTTTAGCACTTTCAGGGCCTCTCGTGGTCTGTCTGTTTGGAAGCATTGCTGACAAAATCAGGTAACACCAGTTCAGATGCCATTCCTGAGCATCTAAGACCACTGCTTCTCATGTGAAGAAGTGCCAGTCCTTGTTTTCCCAACCCATCTCACAATGTAATCCTCCTGATGGGCTCAGGAATTAGTCCCTTCAGCTACATTCTGCCCTGGAAAGTACATCAATATTTGTCAGGCAAGACAGAAAACTATTCAACAGTCCTATTAACTGGATTGTTCAAGCTAGGACTAGGATTTGAGTAGTGTGGCTTCCACTATGGACTGATTTAGTTCTTTGACTTTGGTAGTTAGTGCTCCCACCTTCGAGTAGGTCAGAAGTTGATTCTCGTTCTTGCCTTCTAACAGAAAAATGTAGGGCACTGTGTTTGTAAGGCTCATTAAATGGGATTACTGGAGGCACGTAGGGAAAAGGAGCAATTCACTGCCTTCAGAATCAAACTATTTGTTGCATTGGCTTGACTTAAGTGCCTGCCAAAAATGTTGTGGGATCTCCATCTGAAACTCACAGGGCAAAATTAATAAAATAAACCAAGCATTGACAGTAGTGAAATGGGTGACTCTGTCCATGCATATGCTTGAAAAAGAAGGTGAAGTTAAACGATTTTGAGTATTACAAAATTAAGTGGTTCACCTGAAATGGAAGCAACATGGAGAGAATGGCTAGGAAAAGAAGAGATGAAAATTACTTTCTCTACTTTAAAAGAGAATTTATTGAAGCCCAGAAGACAAGAACAGAAGCAAACAAAACAAAACAGCTCAGAAGAGCTCTGAAAATCCAATCTCTCCCATCAGCCTCTGGAAAATGGATAACCTATGCGTGATATGATTGAATTTCTCTGTTTCATCACCCTAGTGGAAGCATCTTGTATGAAACTCTGGTTTATGAATTGAGTTTTGAGAGGGACCTGGGAGAGCAGGAGTTATACCAATCTAATCAGGATGTGACAAACACATGCATCAAAATGTTGCATTGTCAAGATCCAGAAGCCACTTAATTCCAGAAAGATTTTAAAGTTGAAAAAGCAGTTTTGGCAACAGAATTAGAAATGATGAGAAGGAAAATGAAAATCTAGGTGGAGGAAGATAGCACCTTTTTTTTTTTTAAAAACATGCTTTCAAAAATTAGGCCATGTCCCTACATGGTTTCTGATTAAATTCTTATACAAACCTATGTGTTATTCAAATGAAGGACATAATTGCTTTCTTCCACTTATTCCACCTATTTACTAAACATATGCTAATAATGGAATGAAAAATACATGGACCAAGATAAATAACACCAGAAACCCCATAGGTTAAAACATCATGCAACATTCTGAATAAAATATTTAAAAAAGCAGATTAAATACAAAAATAACNAGGTGATAGAAAAATCCCCAGAAAAGAAAGATCTGCTATCTGGACAGCCACTTGAAATTATCCAGCTCATAGGTTGAATTCTTACATTTTTGTAACATCATCAAGTGTCACAGTGGATGCCTGAAAACAGTTCCAACTGAAGAGTGAGATGTAAAACTGGGGATCTGGAGCAACAGGTGGAACAAAAATTCCTAAGTAAACTGCTATCTTGTTTGTCATACAAATAGAAAATCCATATGTTAGTGCGAGAGT
>WEIV01007736.1:29328-74391 GCA_013390005.1 Calyptomena viridis
AAAAAGAGAGTACACCAAGGCATAATTGTGTCCTGCAGCTGAACACTCTCCTCCAAATTCCATTCCTCCTATGCTGTGTGTCCTGAGATGCCCCATCCTGGCCCAAACCAGATTCTTAGCTAACAGGACAGAGGCAGCTGCTCTGGTCCCAACACTGGTGCATTTATGCCTGCAGGCAATACCTTGGGAAGTTTTACTTGCAGCTGGTTTAGGCCCACTTGTCCTCTTAGACTCATTCATGCAAAGGAACGAAATCCTGTGACATTGGCTGTGGGAGATAAGAAATGCCAAAAAGGCCACCAATACATGTGCATCTGAATGGAAACAAGCTATAAGACAACTGTTTATACTTCTATGGACTGCACTTGTCTGACTGGCTCTTAAAAAGTTGAATTTCTGAATAGTCCAGGTGACAAGCAATAATCTGAGACAGATACAAGATACAAAGAGCACAACTGACTGATAACATGGACTCAAAACACCAGATTCTTAGAAACAGATTTTTTTTTTCAGACAGGAATCAGAAATCAAAGTCTGAAATAGATTCATTGTTCAAACTATTCTGTCTGTCAGGATCAAGAAAACTGTGGTTGTCTACTCCTCCAGCTTCACGATGAAAAAGAACTTGACTCAGTTCTTCTAAGGTAGCAGTCATTTGACTTCCATGGGAATTTATGAATCCTCAGTTGTGTTGTTACTGTTAACAAGAGCTGACAGTTAAATGCATTTCATTAGCAGAAACTAGAATGAGAATGACAAAACTTTAGCAGATCAGACCTATAATTGAAAAGGTGACCAATGTAAGGAAAAAGAACTGTCTGCCAGAATTGCACTTGCCTCTCACCCATACTGATAACAGCACATCTTGCAACCTGACATTCTTTTACACTGGTTACCAAAGCATCCGCGAGACGGAGATGTCAAGAACAAACCTATGCCAGCATCACTTCCTCCTTGCACATCAAGAGCAGCAGTAAAAGTAAATCCTACTGGAAGAATTAAAAACAAACAAGATTTTCACAGCTGAAAATGTACAGAAGATTACCAAAGGCACAGTAAAAGTAAAGGAGGTTGACTGGCAGTTTGTCAATTGATTCTTTTCAGTGTTGGAAGAATAGGGAGAAGATCTATCCCAGGACAACTGCTGGGGTATAAAACTTGCTGGGAGTGCTTGCATGGAATAGATATTCTCACTGTGCAGCTTCCTCACTTGCAAGCACTGCCAAAAGATTGGCTGGGCCTTGAACAACTGTTGATTTCCAAAATCTACTGAACAACCCTACTTTCCTTCAGATGCACAAAATGACAATTAATCCAGATGTAAAACAATGGGTAGAACCATAATACTGCTCAGCTGCAACAGAATAACAAAAATCCTACTGCTAGAATGTATTGGGAGCTGAGTAGAGCTCAGTTTTGTCTAAGGAATAAAGAATAAGAGAACAGAAGAACATCTAAAAGTAATCTATTTTGAAGAAACCCACCTTTTGGGTCAACCATCCTTAGCAAATGTATTTTGTCACCGAAAGCTCCTTCCCCAGGTTCGCCAAATTTAGAGTAGTCCTGCTCTCAGTTGATATATGAAGGTTATTCAGCCTGATTGTATAGTTTGCTATTGTGTTCTCTGCTACCAACCAGAGGGGGAAAAAACCATAAAAGAGGAAAAAACCTACCACTATTCATCCTATTATATTTAGTGCTCTGTCTTCCCCTGCTATAACAGCTTGCTTGATTGCCTTGTCCCCCTGCTGTGCCATACTCTTTTAGCTCTGAAAGCACTCTGGGAAAGTGAGGATCACTTATGGTATACTTGTACAGAAGCTAGCAGAACAAAACTGTGGCTTCTGGTCAGCACTGCACTGTCAACACACTATTGATCATCTGAACATCCAGGCTCCCTTGCTGACCTATTGCAATTCAAATTAATACACAAAATTAATTATTAATAATACAAAATGGGACCAGTCTGAGAGGCTTTGCCCATTTCTGTGAAATCATTCCTTCAGTTCTTGAGAGCCCCAAAGATACATCCTTACTGTAACCCCTTGTGTGATGCACCTCACTGCTTTGCAGAGTATCAGATCACAGCTCAGCCCACTCCGTGAGTAAAGACTGGTCTTTACTCATGTCAGGGAAGAAAAATCCATTTTCTCACCCAGCTGTTACTTGGAGAATCAAATACAAAGCCCCAGCCTCCCTCTCCTCCCCGGGCATGGTGTAGAGGCACCATGGAGGGATCAGGCTTTTCTAAGATCCAACAGAGCTGGCAGACTCCCAGGATAAATGCTGCATTAGTCTCATGGAGTTGGAAAGCTCCAGTCCTTTTGCAAGCATTTAGATGTCTGAAAGGCAGTGATAAAAGGGAGGACAGCTAAACCCACCCCCAGCCACAACCACCACAACAGCATTCCAGTGTTACAAGAAATCCAGCTGTTCTCTGCAAACTGGCAGGATTCACTGTTCATATTTTGGCTAAAGAGACAGATGAAATTCCCCTTCCCCATCCATTATCATTGTGTTATCTATACCATACATCAGCTCAATGGCCGTGGCAGCAAAGAAAAAGGAGAGGCAGCATTAGTATTCAGAGCACAGGCACCACACGAGGCAGCAGGTTTATGATCTACACAACCTGAAATAAGCACTTCTCTTCCCTGGGGAGCTGGGTTAACACTGAATAGCTGCATGTTAAGTCGCATATACTTCTATTAATATACATCCTTTCCAGTCTAGGAGGGGATGAGGAGGCAGGATACCTGTCCCACTCACACTGGCAGAGATGGTTAATGTTTGTGTGGCTCGACATTGTGTATCCAGAAAGGTCACATCCCTTTTCTGATCCCAACTCCTCCATGTTGGCAGAGTGCTCTTCCTCCAGCTCTCAGGCACCAACCAGGCAAAGCCATCAGCTGTCAATCAGCTGTCACATCTACCTCCTCCCAGACTATCCTGACATCCCCCCTCTGCCAGGGGCAGCAGAGAATTAATCTGCTAAGAGATTAATTGCTCCCTCTGCTGTGTCAGCACAGCTATGATGGCTTCTGTATTTATAGGGAGCAGAGAAAAAAGGGCTTTGTGGACAGTTTTTCACCATGTGTAAATAATGGGGTATAACACTTGCATGGAAACAGCTTGTTTCCACCTCCTAACACCATAAAGCCCATTTTCCTGAATGGGTGTGTCAAGTCACCCAATTTTTACCAAGTTGTATAAATAATCACTTGTGGCTCTTAGCAAATAATAATCCCAAGAAAGAGATCATATAGGCATGGTTGCATTTGAACACACCAAAAGCCATCCAAGAAATCACTGGCTACCACTGCCTTTCCTATCCAACATCCATGGAATAACTGCACGACAGCCACCTACCTTTACACTCTGGCTTCAAAATTGTTTTATGACCATCTACACTCAACCTGCCATGAAAAAGGAATCCCGATCTCCTCATTCCTCCCTCCCGTCTTGGTCCCATTTTTCTGGCTGCACAGGGAATCAAGTGAGAACTGTTTTGTCAGGTTGGTTTTCTGCAGGATTGGTCCTTTTCTAGCTCATAGCACCACTACACAAAGCACCAGGCCTGGCAAAAAGGAGATGGCAGGGATGGTCTGCCAGGAGGAAAAACAGAGCTGAACTGCCCCTCTGGGTACCAGCACACATTTTCCTTAGCTTAAAGCAGCTGTGAAACAGCAGTCTCCAATCTCTCTCTGCTTCAGCACAAAAAGGTTGGGTACTAGTAGCTAAATAAAGTTTCCTTTACAACCACAACCTAAATTTTCAAATGAACACCAGGACTAGTTTTCAAGATCTCAACACCTTGCAAGATCCTGAAACTCAACACTTAATCATGTTTCTTTTGGGAGACATCTCCTATGAGAATGAAGCCAAGAAAAAGTTTCTTCTCCAAACAGAAGATGAAACATCACAACTCTGAAACACTTAGAGATACTTCACAAGGATCTTCCAAGACACAAAGAGATTACAGTATCTGGGATTTATCGTGCTGACCAAGACATATGAGTGGGGCAGGTGTCTGGCCTTACACTGCTCAGAAGTGATGTACATCCTCAAATTATTTAATCTTGTTTTATTAATAAAATATTGGTTTAGATAATGAATGCTTATTATTTAGATTTGTCTCAGGATTATTTTGATGTCACATGACACTGCCTTTAGGACAAATATTATAAATTAAACAGCAAGCTGCCATCATTAAGTGCTGCAATTTTAAAAATAAATAAAAAAAAAAAGAACAGCTGTCACCCAGGAAAAGAAAACAACAAAAATGGAACCTAAACAAACATTCCTTTAGGCTGCTATTGTTTTCCTAATAACTTGGATGGTATTTCTTGCTCCCTACCCACATAGCAGCAGTTGGAACAGGGAGACTGGACTTTTCTATTGACAGGTGATAAATCCTTTCCCAGTGAACTGAAGGTGAGTACTGAATCCCTCACATAACATGATAAAACTTAACTACAAGGAAAGAGGCTCTTGCAGAGATTATAGGAGTGATCACTAGCTGCTGGTGATCTTGTGTAAGTGGGTGAAACCTCAAAAATTCTCAGGATGTCTGTCCAGAAAAGTCTTCAGGAAGAGTTAATCCCTCAGCTGCCTTCCCTGACAGCTGGTGAATCTGTCTAGGTGAACAGATGTTGCTGAAATGGGGGAGTGGAAGTGAGGAAAGGGATGTTAATTACATTGGAAAAGATTCTGAGATGCTGTTTGGGGTGGAACAATCTGAAACTGGGATACACAGTAATCACGTGCTGAGCCTTCCTATGTTCACACGAAACAGGCAAAACAGCTCCCTAGCTCTTCCTCTCTAGGCTGCTCTCCTAGAAGTAACAATAGGTGCTCTCATTAAGGCAGACTTTGACCTCTAACTGGTAATTTCTACAGTTAGGGAAAGCATTTCCCCTCTTGACTTGCAGTTTCCATTTTTCACCTACTTGTTGCAAAGACAAGTCCTGCTGGCACGAACAAGCACTGGAGTGTAACCTGTGAAGATAAAATACGCAAATAGCCTGGCTCTGCTCCCTGCACGAGCAGAGAGAGGGGTCTCAGTTCTTTAAGAGTCACAGAATCATAGAACGGTTTAGGTTGAAAGGGACCTTTAAAGGTCATGTAGTCCAACTCCCCTGCAATGAGCAGGGAGATCTTCAACTAGATCAGGTTTCTCAGAGCACCATCCAACCTGGCCTTAAACATTTCCAGGGATGTGACTTTTACCACCTCTCCAGGTAACCTGTACCAGTGTTTCACAGCCCTCGTTGCAAGCACCACTTCTGAGCACTTTCCTGAACTAGACCTTCAGTGAAGCAACAGTACCAGTGATTATGTTTGGGGAATTGGAAAGGGGATTGTCCCCACTTCCTACAGCTACACAAACACTATCACAGAGCATCTCCTCTTGGGATAAGCACTCGATGGACATCTCTCCTGCCCACTGACACTGCACTGACACCTTCTCTTTTTCAAGGCACTTTGGCACAGCATCCTTATGGCAACTGCAGGGGTGGAGAGATGGCTTTGGTGCACTTGCAACTTGGTGCAATCCGTGTTAAAAGCTGACAATATGTGCTCTGTAAGGAGGCAGCTGCCTTAAGACCACCAGTAAAAAAAAAAAGCCAGTTGCAGCCATGCCTTGCACCTGTCACTGGAAACAGCCCAGTTAGCAGTACCAGCAGATGGCACTTGTGAATACACGGCATATTTCTTGGATTGTGTCACCCTCATAACTTCCTGTGTCTGGCAAACAGCCTTTTCAGAACAGCCCTCCAGTCTTTTGCATCAGCTCTTAAATGCCATGGATTGTGGCCTGGCAACTACTGCTGGAGAAGTAGAGCTCAGCTCCTTATGTCATTAGACAGAGACCAGCTCAGCATGTTTCTCCCCTCTCTCACTTGCGAGACTAACAATAAAGCCCTGCTTTGATTGCACGGGTATATTTAAAGATGTTGTTTTCCTAAACAATACTTCTTGGTACCTACACAGTGTCTCAAAGCCCAGGAATGCAATATGGGTTTTGTACACCCACTAACAAATGTAACTCCACAGCTAATTTTAGATATCTGAGACCTAATTGCTGCTAAATTGCAGATGGGGAAACCAAAACAAAGATCTAGAGCACATTAGCTGAAGATTACCAAGTCATTTGCAGAATTAAAGAAATAATGATAATAAAACCCCAAATAAAACACAAAACCAGAGCAAAGTAAACAAAAAACCCCACTGGAGAATTTAGTCCTTTGTTTGCTGCTATGAGCAAGAATTCAAATCACCAGAGATACAAGCCAGACTTAGAGGAAATTAAAAAACAGAAGAAACCCCAATATGTTTAGTTACTTAACTGAAAACAAAGCTAAAAAACCCAGATGGAATTATTCAGACCTAAGATCAGCTATCTAGGAGAAGGAAAGGAAACAAATATTTCTGACATGAAGACAACAAACTGGCATTAAGACTCCTGTTAATCACAAATACCTTCTAGAAGATAAAATATGCAAGAAAATAAAGTCAGTGAAGGTCAAGAATAGGCTCCTACAGCAACTCACAGCACTTAGGTACCAAACTTTGATTCACTTGACTGGGATTCATGAATTGGGTGCTTATTCTCTGCATAACAGCTCAAAGGTAATAATCACAAATGGTGCTATTTAAATGGAAAATAAATAGCCCTGTCTCTTTAAGGATATCATGTCTCATTCTCGGTGGAATAGTGGCAGTCATAAAAAAGCTATGATTTCAGTATTTCTTATTATGACTTCTCTCCCCACTCGTCTAAAAATAAAAGGCTACTCTGTAGTTTCAGATCAATCTGACTAAAAGAGAAAAATTCGCTTACAAAAACAAAATAGCAGCTCTGACACTAGTTACGTATTCATCACATGTGAAAATGGCCCCATAATACTGCCTTCAAACCTTTCCAACAAGTTGTATTAAATTAGGTTGGGTTTGGGGGGGGTTTTTTGTGCACCAAAAGCAAAGTAAATATAGCTTTATTTAATGCTACTAAAAGGTTCAGATTCAGCTGGAACCCCAAGGCATGTGGCTTTGTTGTTAAAGCACATATACTGACTCTATTGATTGGTGCAGTCCTCTGTGCAAGAGAATTTGTCACATCAATAGCAACTGAAAAATACTCAGGAGCTGTAATATGGTTTAAATGAGCAGTTACCACATCAATATAAAGAGCATTTTCAATGGCAGCAGATAGGAACCCTTTTGCAAACCTAGTATTTGTTTTAAGATAAAGGATGACAACTTTTTTACAAGGAAGATTTTTTTAAATAATGGTGAGCAAAGCGGCAACCCCTGTTAACTGTCTTGTGATGACAGCACTCCCTGGGCAATAAAAGCCACAATGGACAGAAAACTTCCAAGTAGGAAAGGTATGTCAACGTTCTGAGTGGGATGGATGTAAGGGATGGAGAAAAATTCTGCTCCTCCCTTGCCTCCCTGGTCTTTTCCATTGCTGTTGCCCAGATCACACCCGTGTCACAGCTGCAGATCCACCCCAGACTTTGCTTCCCATAGTCCCAACCTGGCACAACCCACAAGCTGGGAAATCCAAACCAGACACAAATGCACACAAGACATGAGTGCAAGACAGAAGATTCCTGATGTGTCCTCAGAGCCAAGCAAGAGGTGGGGGAGCATAAAGCTTCTGCTGGGCATCCCTCTCTCCTCCAGCCTTATAAGAGAAGGAGATACAAAGAAATGACCATTCTCTCACTTTATTGGGTCTCTTTCTGTTTGTTTTTCCCACTTTATCAGGATGGTTGATCCTGGCCACAACTACTTTTTTAATCTGTCAAAAGTCACTGAAGCATTGGAAAGCCACCTTAGACTTCCAATTCTGAAATCAGAAGGGGAGAAGAGCTCAGCTGCCACCACTTTACCAGGGTGTCAGTAACACCTTTGGCACCTCCAGCCTTCTGCTCCTGTAGTTCTGGCTCCGTGCAAGTCATAAGTCCCCATGTGATATTAAATGTGATCTAGGCAGGCACAGAGAGAGACTCACTGGCCTCAATCACATGTAATCTAAATTAAAAAGTTAAATAAGGTGCAGGAGGGGCCATTGAAGAGAATTCCATAAAGCTCACAGCAGGCTGGAGTGGATGATGCTTCCTGCTCCACTGCTACATTAGTGGATACTGGGCCTGTATCTGACACAGCCTGGCTGGTCTCACAGACCTGCCCCCTCCCCAAGGTGTGTAGCCTCTGCTTTGGTCACAACTGAATTGGGAAAAAAAAAAAAAAAGGAAATTCATGGCAAAGAAAAAACGAAAAACCAAAGCTCCATTCCATGATCTTGAAAATGCCCTGTTTTTCAATAATAAGAAATAGTTCTGTATTTTCAGGGGATGGAACATACTTTTCCTGACTTGATGTATTTATAGAGTACAATTCTCTCTCAATCACATCCCTCCTTCCCTTGAGTTAATGTACAAAGGACATTCTTGTAATTCAGGGAAAAATCCCACTAAAGGAAGACAAGAAGTGGCAAGTGCTGCAAGTTTTGAATGAGATGAGAAATTTCACACTATCCTGATATCTTCTGGGTAACTGCTTATTTTATGATGACTAATAGGCAATTACTATGGTAATACTGCAATACAACATGTGTGAGATCTGGAAATGAGAAATTATAGGTAACTACTTTGGACTCATTTCTATGGTAACAAAAAGTAATTGTCATTAAATACCAGTTATATTGCGGCTCTACCTGGTAATTATAGATTTTTTATGCCCAGTAACATAAATAAAACCAATAAATTTATTCAAAAGGTCCACGATTGTTTGCTTATACGTTGTTATATAGAATACACAATGACAAACACCTAATTAGGAAAAATAAACTCCATTGAGAGCTTCATCTTGTCATCTGAGATGGATACTCTGTTTTTCAATTCAAGGAAACGCATGAATTTCACATGTACTAAATGAAGCTAAGAAAAAAACCTTCACCACCAGAAAAATAGGTGAAAAATAATGAAGAGGCATTATGCAAATGATAGTACGGATGTGAGGAGCTGTGTCTCACAACTGAAGGCAAGAAGCACATGCCATATCCAGTCACTGTGAACATACATACACACGTATATATGAAGGTATAGGTGTATCCCTCAAAGTGATATCAAAGAACAAAATCAGAACTCCTCACTGTTACAAGATATAGCTCTGATCTAGAGCTAAAATAATTTGGATGAAGTCCACATGTGCATTTATTATTTAAAAAACCCTCATAAATTACATGTGAACATGAATGACTATTTCTAGAGTTACAGAAATAAAGTCAACAAAAACCTATTCAGGATAAATCTGAAATATTTCACCTGGTTTTATGTTTGTATTTCAAATCTTTGAGAAGGAATGTTTAGAAAAGATCAGTTTTTAAACATATCATTCCATTAACAAATAAAAATGAAAGAAGATTGTCCTTTACAAAATGCTGATATGAATCATTTAAAATGTTTCTCAAGCCTTTTTTCACTTGAAACGATTTGCTAAATCCAACTCCTTTCCACTGACTACTTCAGTCCTTACAAAACTATATTTCTGAGACATTCGCTCAAAACATTTAATCCCAACACAGCTGTCATATGGACACTTACACCGTTTATGGTGAATTTTGTTTTCCATTCTGGGAAGGGCTGGCCTCCTTCTGTCCAACAAATTACTTTATTAACCCTTCACACAGGCAAAGCAGTAAAGATTGCATTGAGTTAAAAAATATTGTACCTGACAGTGAAATGAGAAAGGATTAGAATCAGCGTGTGCCCTCTTCCCCCCATTCACACAAATTCATGCAGTGCCTGCAATCAAGCTAGAAGGATACAGTAGTGATGACAGTTCAGAACATTTCAGCTAATTCATGGCTTTAATTTACTGAAGGCTGATACTGTCACAGTTAGCCAACTGGAGGCAACACAGAAGCAGCAAGGAACGGGAAGAATTACTAGGTCACGCGACAAAGCCTTTAGAGAATGGTCAGGATATTTCAACTGCCTTGTCATGGCATTTCTGGGATACCTCAGTGAAGAGCTGCCCAGACTAAGCAACACATCCCTTTTGGTGCCAGTATAGGATTTCGTCTCCGAAAGGTGAGGCTGACAAATTGGAACTAATCTAAGACGGTGTGGTACAGTCATCTCGCCTGCAGGGACACATTTCAGCATTCAGCTGCAGAATGCCAGCTTAAGAACAAGCTCTCGATAAAGGAAAGTTCAAGCCAAGCCTGGGGATGCAAGACTTTTAAATCAAGAACACTTTTTTTTTCCCTTACTCTACCCCCACCTCCCTGGGGATGGCAATAGGTTCAGAAGATGGTAATGCTATACTGCAGCAGAGGGAGAAAAGTTGAAAAACCTCTCTTCCCTCCACTAGTTTTCCTTTATTTCCTAAAGCTGTTTCACAGTTTATTCCATCAGAGAAGGTGAGAGTAGTGTTATGGAGAAACTCACAAATATTTTTATTTTTGTGCCATGTTCTTTCAAACTAAAGCTAAAGATCAAGTCATGCCTCATCCCCAGCAAAAGGAGTCTTTCAATCTAGGTGAGAGCTGAGGACAAGTTGCCAGCTAGAACAGAGGGCAAATTATGCTGCAGACTCACTGTTTAGCTGGGTCAACCAATGGCATCTTCCTGGGCAATTTAATTAACTAAACTATGTGGCATAATGTTTTCCACACACAGTAAATGCAAAGCCAGTTACACTTAGAAGTACAGTAATATCAGGCTTTAAAGACTTCAAGAAAGGCATGAAGCCTGTCTTCCTGTTTGGAGAAAGACTCTACATCTTTGGCCACAGTGAACAGCAGGTGCCTGTCATTATCCTGTATGTTAGAGGAGCTGGATATATTCATGTGGCAAGAAAAGGACTATAGAGGGGTTTTTTTCCACCAAGGAGAGAGTTCAGTGCAGTAGTCATCCTCACAGAAGGGTATGATGCCAGCAAACAGCAAAAAGGTAAGACTGCAAGCAGGAGCATCACAGTGTGACACTCAGACCTTTGGCTTGCAGGTGAATTTGCACTCTGAGGGCTCTACTTCTCTGCACCTTATCCCTTCAGAACTCCTACCCAGCCCACTCTGATCTACTGTAGTGTGGTTTGCTTGTGATTTTTCACTTCTCACTTCTTTTCAGAAAGAAACAGATGAAACCAAAAATTAAATATTCTGGTTTCTAAATAGTCAGAAATTTCACTGGAAATAAAGTCTAGTAGAAGAAATTTCACCAACTCTCTTGGTTTATGCACATAAATTATTAAGAGGTAGAACCATACTAGTTCATTTTCTATTAAAAAAACTTATATCCTAAGATTACAATCAAATTGCAACTTCTTCCCATTTATTAAACAAGCAAATTTTTTTCAAGTTTGTATAGACTTCCAAGTATTCTAAATTAGAGGGGATGCTTAACCACTCCTGTAAGTCACATAAGGCACCTTGTCTTTTCATTTCTGACTGTTTGGGTCAACAGATTCTTAAACTCTTGCATAAACTTGAGTAAATCAGTAAAGTGTAGCACCCCATTTCCATTCATGCTAATACACTGGGCATTGACATTCACTTCCATGACCATTTCTTTTAGAGCCACCTGAATGTACATGTGACATACAAACAACTTTCCTCACAAATGTGTCTGTGCTGCAAGCACTTGTGCTTTATAGCTGTAATATTAAACTCACTTGTTGCTGGTTATGAACATTTTACCACATCAAAGTCCCTCTGGAGTCACAACCCATTTGGTCTGTTCCCTTGAGAATGAGCAATAGTTTATAGAAAACAGGCAATTCTTGGCAGCATTGTTGCAGGTTTGGCTTAAAGTCCTAAACCTCAGTTCACAAGAAGAAAGGAACTATGATTCTGGAGGAGAAAACAGGACCCACACCCTCAGTGAAAGTCCTGCATCCCCAAAACTGACAGTGAAGAAAATCTCATCAGCCAACTGTTACCATATCATCCTGGTTAAATGACTGGTTAGTTCCTGTTTTGATCTCAGGAGATCCAATACATCCCATCCCTTCTACGAGAATTGCTGACACACTCAGGCTTTTAATGTTGCCCACTGTGCCTGGGATTTCAGAGGACAGTGAAGTGTATCCAACAGTGTACTTTGCCAATTGTGCAAAGCTGTGTATTGGTGGGGTGAAAAAAAAAAAACAACCCTCTCTCACACTGGCAGGAGATCAATTTACAAACTCAAGCATGAGGTTTAATTACCCATTTCATTATCTTAGCTTGCATAGCTCCGAATGTGAACCTTCAATGAACCAAAGAAATAGTCACCAGCTGCTACTTTGAGAAGGAGGGAGATAACAGGACAGAGAGGTTCAAATGCCTAAAACTCCTCTTCCTGAATATGGCACCCCTGTTTGTAAAAGCAGAGGATTGTCCCCAGCCAATAGATCTGTGTTAGACCACACTACATAGAAGACTTCTGAAAGTCCTATTTATGTGCTAATCTTAACAAAGGCCAAAAGAGATGAAACAGAGTTATCTAGCCAATCACTGAGAAGCCTCAGAGTTAAATTTTCAAATACAAGCAAGTGATCCTTAGAGATTTTTCCAGAAATTCATCCATTAAATTCAAGTAAATAAATTGTGATGTGCTTGTGGAATTTGTATGAGCAGGAAATAAAGTGTTAGCTGTAAATTATTCACTCAGCACTAGTTAACTGCAATGCTGGCACGTAACTAGGCTTTTTAATATTCTCCTCAAGATAATAGGTAGCATTTTGCTTATTACCCTCATTTTTAAGTTATTAGTTACATTGGGCCATTTGTAAATACAGTGAAGAATTGCAAGAAAATCAAATGTTTTTCCAAGTACCTCATTAAAAGTCTCTTTAGTTCAGGAGGGTTGAAAATCCTGCATATCATGAAAAGTTAAACCATCAGTATACCATCATGCTCAGCAATTCCAAATTAATTCACATGCCCTTTCATAGTACCTGGGTTCCCAAAAGTCTTTTCAAGTTATGAGCCATATGCATGTCTGTAAAGCTGCATGCCTCTCAAAAACTATAAATAATAGTGCAGGGGAAAAACCTAGAGGGCAAGAGAATTTATGGGGGAAAACAAAAGCTACTTAATTGCACCTGGAGTTGCTTATGTGCAAGGCACCTGGAACAGAGGAAAGTGATGTAGTATCAGATTCTAGAACTGTTTTACAGCTTTATTCCTAAATAATTATGGTGACACATTCTGATAAATCCCCAGTGCTGTCAGACTCCACTACTGCAATATCACTATCTGATTTTGGATTTGCCAAGACCTGGGTGAGTATCACTGCAGCTGGAAGGAGACCATGTGTTCTCGGAAGTTTCACTTAAAACTTTTATAAGCCACTTCTGCTACTTGAACTTGGTAATTGGCAAAGCACAGGAGGGATAAGGATATAGAATCATAGGTGGGAAAAGACCTCTAAGACCATCAAGTCCAACCATTAACCCAGCACCGCCAAGTTCACTGTAAACTGTATCTCTAAGTGTCACACTTTTTTTAACATTGCCAGGGATAGTGATTCCACCATTACCATGGGCAGCCTGTTCCAATGCCTGGCCAGCCTTTCAGTAAAGAATTTTTTCCTAATATCCAGTCTAAAACTCCTCTGACACAACTTGAGGCTGTTCCTCAACAAAAAACGGCCAGGAGCCCCATTTTCTGCACCTTCTAGCTTCTTCCTCAATGGTCTCCTCACCCTTAAAATAATCCAGTCTTATTCTGCTTAGCAATGCAATATCTAATTAGATCAAAGCTCAAGGTAGTCTGGCGACAGACTGAATCGTGCTGTTTAGTCTTGCTCTGTAAAACCACATGCAGTATATTACATTTCTCAGGGGCTTCTCCAGAGAAATGTGTGGTACATGTAATTGCCCCCACAAACAAATCATCAACTAATCAACTGCTTTTCATTATCACCTACAGCAGCACATTTATTTTGTAAATAAATGCATTAAGAGCAAACAATTTCAGGGAAAACAAAAGATTATCTGAATACAATCTCAACAGAGGAAGTGGTAAAGTAGTAATTCAAATACTAAAATGAAGCAAAATTAGCATAGGGTGGAATGATTATTCCATTCCGTGTATCCCTGTCTATTATGGCACAATAACAGAGTGAAATCCGTGATTTTAATAGATGATCTGGGTTTAAGAGAACTGTGATTGACTGACACATTTACATAGAGGCTGATGAGCAGCTTAATGAATGCATTTATAAAACACAGCTAAGGTCTAACTCTAAGCTGACATTAACTCCCACACTTAGAGGAGGCTTGCAGAGCAGATACCTTGCTATCCTGGAGAGTTGCTCTCTTCCTCCTGAAGCAACCAAATTTGCTGTTGTGAGCCCCCTTCCTTGACTGGAACTCCAGGAAGTGTATGGACACATGAGAATCACCAGTTTAAAAGGAATTAATTGAAACAAGCCATATAAGATTCAGTAGCAAAACAGTGCAAGGTGTATAAGGCAGATATAACAATACACAGATTCATAACCAACACCATACCTGTAATTTCCTAGGTAAACTCCATCAGGATTGAGCATGGGTGCAATCTTGAAGACCAAGTGATCTCTCAGTACTTTTGCAATAGGATGGTGGCTTACGAGGAAATCAATTATACCTGAAGGAAAAAATAAAACAGTGTTTGAAGAAGGGGGTTTATGACATCAATGAGTTCCAGATATCTATCTGAACTTTATATATGAAAGATCAGAAGGATCACTCCTCTTGATTTCTGGCAGTGCTTCTTCTTCCAACAGAACAAACCACTTGCAATCACGTAGCATGTGCCACCTTCTTAAAACTCCAAGGACTTTAAGGAGAAACACCTTAGTCTATCCTCATAATGCAAGTACACTATGGCTGCACTGTCAGACACTGTCAAGTTTCCGTAGAGGGAGAAGTTACTGCTCATCAGCTGAACCATGATAACAGAACATTTCTCCTCCTAAGTGCTGAAATGAAGATACCTTACATACCCAGCCCGCATACATGGGCTCATACAGATCTCAGCTCACAAGTGGCACTTTGTTGAGCTGAGGTACCTCGAATTCATTTAAGCATATGACCAGACATACTTTTGACACATGAACATGGATTTCAGATCATCTGTAAAGTATAAAGAGCATAAAACATCTCAGAAAAACTGGGGGAGTTACATAACCTCCGTACCAGGCACAGAGATTCTGTGGGATTGGTAGACTAGAATTTGTAAGGTCATATTCTTCACTTATTTTAGTCATAGAAACCAGGATTAACTCCACCCCACCAATTCCTTTAATGTGGAACCAAGGGAAGTGACAGAGGAAACAGATCCTAAATGCCCTTCTTTCAGGCACATCATAGCACCAGAGCCCACAGGAGCTCCTGCCTCTTGGCTTTGCGCTCAGGGAGTGACTAAACATTGCCTTGCCCAAGGCTGGTGCTGGGGCAGGAGACAGGAATCTGGCAGTTAAATTCATTGCTTATTCCTCCACTGAGTTGGTACTGACAGAAATAGCTCCCAGGGAATTAATGTTGAGATAAATTGAGTTCCTGTGTAATCTCAGGACACCCACAGATAGGTCATGACAATTTGCTATTTATTGTAAGGTCCATCCTGTGAAGCAGGAACCATTTACTGAATTTCCCCAGAATAAATCAATCACTATGGTCTAGTAACAGGAAAAAATTAAGCAGAGAAAAATTAAGGCTGCTCATCAGTAAAATTTCACTAATGGTGAGCTCTATTAGACTGTGGAATTGTCTCTCCAGGGTAAGAGTGGAATCCTGTCATCAGAAACATTTAATACCGGACAGGGTAAAGCCTTAAGGAACAGATATAACAAGTGACAATGTGACATAGAAGAGATGGCATGAGCTAACTAGCTGACTTCAGACCTGATCTTTTGTGATTCAATCAAAATATTAAAAAAAACCTAAACATGCCAGGTTAAATGCCTTGTTTATAGCTTGTCTGAAACGTACACTAAAGATGGGACCAAAATCTCACAATCTGTACCACTCCTTCATTTAGTTTATTTCCTAAGGCCCACTTTGTGTTTCAAATACTAACAAATTGAACCTATGCTGCTGTTGGAATGAATTCTAATTTGCTGAGGCACATGGAGAAAAATGAGGCTTCTGAAATGTCTAAGATGATCAAGGTATAATTGACTCTAAACATCAGCAATTTTTTCATCTATTAGTGACTAATCCTGAAGAGGAGAAAGTCCCTTTCTGTAACCAGGTCTTCTACTTGAGAAAAAACTAAACCTGAATTTCTGAGGCAAATTAGCATACACATAATTATATTGCTCAGGAAATGTTTCTGCAATTACCTCCTCCCAATGAAGGAAACTGAACATCGATCTGCTTTTTGGCTGGTGCTGTGACTTTTGTTCATTATACAACAGCAAGAACATGAAGAAACGACGGGGACACAGTTGGATCCTGAATAACCAGATTTCCTAACTGTATGCAAACATGAAAAGCTTAGCTATGTTAAACTGCTGCTCTAACTGTTTTCTGGCAGTGTCAGAAACATAACCCACAGTATGCACACCTGGAAGGCTCCAAAGTACTTAAAGGGAAACAGCCCCACAGTCAGTCCATGGTTGCTCAAGATGCTATGCTGGTTTTAAAGTTTGCTGCTAGACAACTATACTCAAACATCACATTAGTTTAATGTTTTCTAAAACACTTGGAAGAGTTCAGTATCCAGAAACCAGTATGTCCAGAAAAACCTATCCTAGGTCAAGTATGGTCTTTCAAGACAGCCACAATAAAATCAGGATAAATATTGTGTTGTGTACACGATCATCACTTCACAGTTTTGCTGTGTGATCTGGCAGCATACCAGGAATGCACATGATACCGTTCTTCATGCAGCAGGGAGGACCAGGAATACCTCAGGAATAACATGACTGCTTTTCATTTAGGAGGTGACACAAGAGCTCAAACTCTTGGAGCTTTGCTCTGGCTGTAATTGTGCCAGGGAAGAGGTTTGTCCACATTCTGCTCAACTTGCCCCTGTTATTGATGCAGCCTCACTCAGAGCTTGGCAAAAGCTTCTTGGCAACTAGAAGCTACAGTTCTCACTCAGCTTCACACAGCCAATTATTATTCCCTGCTCAAGAACATGCTATGATGTGGAAGGCTGCATATAAACATGTCATGGGAGAGCTTCTACTCTGTGAGATTCACTTTTGCACCCAACTGAAGGGAAGAGAGTGACCTTGGGCACTCAGGAACTTGGTGTCAAACAAGACCCAGCATTTCCCAGTGTTCCACAATCCCAGTCCAATGAGATTTACTTTATTATCTTATAATAAGAAAGGAGACAGTAAGATAGGTAAAGAAGAAACCTTACCCCATCATAAAAATACAAAGCAAGACTTAAGAATAACTGAGTCATGGAATTCTAATCTAGAAGTAAAGGCAGTTCTAAGGGATACGAGAGAAGCATCAGATAAAAGCATACATTTACATACTCAAACCTCACTAGAAAATTATTGTAAGCATTCAAATAATCAATACAATTAGTAAATAACTGTATCCTTCAGAGGAAACCAATAGTTCGAGACCCTCTGAAACAGTCTGGATCAATAACATTTAAAATAAAGACACAGATATCAGACTATTAAAAAAAATACCATCACTGAGAACTTGGTCCTCCTGTTAATAAATCAATACAAACTAAATTTTACAGCTTCTGTAATCAGCAAGAGACATATCAGTGTATCTCATTAGGCTGGGGTTAAGAATTTGGCAGCAACCAAAGCCCATTTAATATCATTTACTTCAAGGCAGACATGGCAATACAACAGATGCCCTAATTTATTTGTTGATCTTTGTATTAAAATAACAGTTTGCTGGTAAACAGGAAGGGTAATGATGCCAGTCACCCTTGTTAGTGGCTAATAATTGCTTAATTTGTCCACTAATTGACCTGTGCTACTGTTGGAGCACTGGATCGTGTTGCAGGGCATGAAGTAAACAAGGCCACTGTAATGTTACTTTAGAGAATGACTTCTGGAAATAGAACTACTTATTGCTATAAATTCTCTTTTCACAGATGAGCAGATTAATTGGTCTGCCAATTAGTCTGCTATTAAAGAAAAAAAGGGCTGCCCACAGATTGGTTGGATTGTCGAACTGCAGCCCCAGTTTGGGTCAGAGGAAATAATCCAATCTGAATCAGTCACATCAGCTATGAAAAATAAGACAAGCATTATTAAAAAAACAAATCCCTGTGGCTGGAGATCACGGAAAATAGCCCAATAATGAAGTGTTAACTCTTCAAGTGTCTTGAAAACAAAATGGAGAACATGATGGAATGGGCCTACTTTGGCATATTATGGGGTGGAATAGTTCTCCAATTAAAAGAAGCAAAATAATACAGAATATTTTCCTATCAAGCTTTCTGGAAAGCAATTTAAATCTTTATTTTTCAAATAATAACATGCAATTATAGACGCTGCCTGTAACCAGTACAGCTCAGAAATCAGCATTCAGCCATGACATAAGAAGTGGCTTATTCACAGTCCACTAAAAATCAACCAAAGTCTTTACATTAACTTCAAGGAGCTTTTCATAGTTGTGATGGAAAGGAAAAAAAGAATTGAAAACAAGGAAAAGGGAAAACACAGTGACATTGGCTTAAAAATATTAGCAGTTTTTTAACAGCTTCACTGAGACTGCACTAAATTGGGACCAAACCTCTTCTACTCCAAGTCATTTCACTATCATTATTCTTTTTCAAGGCTAGATGCACTTTTTCAAATTTCTCTTGCCGCCTTCTGCAGCTCAGCACCTCTCATCTGCTCCAACACTAGATCCTGCCCACCCCAATCCAGCTCAAATTATCTACTGGTTCTTCACAAGCAAATTAATCATTCACTCTTCCATAAAATGTCATTTCCACTGTTCTGTCAAGATATTTCCTCAATCAACCACCTTAAATTCTGTTTAAACTTCCTGCTGGCTCTAACATGACCTCTCCACATTTACTCCTTCCAAAGAAAAGCCTGTCTTATTCCCTGTTTTTTCCATTACTCCATCCTTTCACCCTCAGTCTGACAACATATTTAATTGTATAACTATATAATACATTTGCCCTGCTCCTATTACTGAAAATTTAATCAGCACAGATCCTAATGCAATATGGCAACTGCTAATGCAAACGTATCCTGAACTGTATCTAGTATATGTCAAGAAAGAAGTGATTTATGTTTTCAGACCCATTTTCTAATGTTGAGTAGCTGCTGGTATCCTGCAGTCAGCTCACCATAGCCTGCAGGTTAAAGAGAATGTGACAATTAGACTCCAACAGAAACAGGACGTATTCATTGAAGAACAAATATATTGAAATATACTGTTAAAGAAGACAGCCCAATGTGAATGACACAATACTTATGTTTTAGTGGAGAGTAGGAAAGCAAATGAGAGTAGGAAAGAGTATGGGGCTGGGCTTTTTAGAGAGGTTTTTGTAATGTTATGGTGAAAAAACCTTCAGATGATAGGGCCAAAAAAACCTCCGCAATATCCAAAACAACACAACAAAACACAAAAAAGACAGATGGACACTCTTCTACACCTCAGTGTGGTGGGAAAGGTGTCACACTCACACTGAACCCTCGGCACAGGTCACAGCAATGCTGTGCCAGAGTGGCCTCCTGAGAGTGTGCATCTGTTCCTTCAGTGCAGCCCCAGCGGAGCCCAACAGACAGAAATGGTCCAACAATGTCGTAGCCTGAAGTGTTTCCAATATTCAACACAAGAGCAAAAAAAAAAAAATAAAATTAAAAAGCATGAGAATGGTGATAAATGAGAAGAGCTGACACACAGTGGTGTTACTGGCACGATCCAACATCCAAATTATCCCTACAAAAGATCATCACATAGGGGGATCCATAAGCACAAGATCATTGCAGATGCTGACACTGCTCCTTCTTACAGTGCTGTTCTTCCTCCCAATGGGTAAAAACTGACAAACTCAAATGGGTTTTGTTTGCAGATTTTTTACGCTCTTTAGAAACACATTTCTTGGAAAGGGGAAGTGGCACACAAGGTTAAACCCATTGATACTAACATCAGTATGGGAAGAATTTATAGATTTTGAATGCTTTATTCATTGGTTACTTTATCTTTGCAAAGGTCCCTTTGGAATCCACGGCAAAACAAAAATTTCATCAAAATTACAAAAAGTAATAGGGGTGAGGAAGAAGCACTGAAAAACTAAGAGAGGCAGCTGTTTACAGTGTTAGATGAAGGAAAATTTGATGCCTGAATTATGCCACTGGTTTCCAGATGCTCAGCCTGATGTATATGCCAACTCCATGTATATGCCTCTCTCCGAGCAGTTTCTGCAAATAAGTGAGAGTGGGAAGATCCAAACACTGCCTGTTTTCCATTTATCCCCACTCAGGCCATCCTCAGTACACTCAAATGCAAAGGAAATGAGTGCACAGGTGTTTGCATGCAGAGGGATACAGCACCTTGCACAAAACCTTACTGCACATTCATCAGATCCCATTTTTCAGGTTAGCCTCTGCCTCTCCTGTTTCCTTTCTGCTGGTGTTCAGACTTCATCTAACCTTCCCTCAGGACAAGTTCAGAGGGGACCTGCTCAGGCCTCAGGGTGCCACATGATGAAAACCAATCAAGTTCTTCGAAAATACAGAGCAGTTAACAATTTTTCCCAGTGGTTCCCATGGGTGGGAATCTTTCATGGGAGACAACAACTAAACAACACAATTGCCCACAACAAAACACACTGAAGGTAACCAAGGCAGGTGAGAAAGTTGTAAGAAGGATGAGGCAGATGAATCAGAAACATCTCTGGTTATGCTTCTAAAGCGTACAGAAAGAAAAGGGTTGTTTGATTCTCCTGGAATAGCAAACCTTTTGAGCACAGAGCAATTTGACCCTAAATAGACAGGTGAATATTTCAGTGCTAAGTAAGATCTCATTGCTTGAGCTTGATTGGTTAAAAGCAGCCCAAAATAGTCTTCAGGTCTCTGTGGTTATTTCAATTGTTTTTTGGGTTGTGTGTTTTTTTTTTTTTAAATCTACCTCCATCATTGCTATTGTGAAAAAAATTAAAAAAAAATAACAAAACCCAACAGTTAGTACCTGCTGGATTGCACACATGGTCCCATTTCACCTCTTTTTAAAGAAGTTTTAATCAACTTGAAACAGAAAAGTTGCACACCTAACTAAGGATCCAGCTGCAATAAGCAGATTGATTAGAAACACATCAAGCTATATCACGGCATGTTTGTTCTTTTATTTACCATTTAGTCTCTCATCTGTTCTCTGCTGTAACTCCAGGTCTCTTCAAAACACAGGATTAAAAGCAAAGGAAATCTCAAATAATGGGATAAAATGAATGTGCAGGAAATGAATGGGTGAATTAGATTACAGCAGATGAAACACTGAGGTCTCAAATGCAAAATGCAGGGAGTTTATTTAATTTGTTACTCTTTTAAAATGAAAATATGCTCACTGACTTGAATTAGTAATTTTCCTGTTTTAAGATATGTTAGGCCAATACAGCTAGGCCTGTTTCCAGAGCAGTGAAATAAATGGAAAACAGCCAGTCTCCCAGGGAACACACCGCATTTTGCCAGCCCAGTGGAACAGTGCTAATGTCAGCTCCAGAGAAAACCATGCTTCTGCTAGAGGGGCTGCATGCAAAGGAATTGATAATGACTAGCAACAAATACTTCAAATGGCAGAGCACGGATTTTAACTCCAGTTTTAATGTGCATGGTAAGCACAGACAGTAATTGATTTAAAGAACATTTAATAAACTATTGTTCCTGACCGCTCCCTCTCTCCCTCCCCCAGTTAGCATAGGGTTCCACAAATAATTAATCTCACATTTGATGTGGCTGAAACAAATCCATGAGAAGGAAGTAAGCAAGCAGTGGGAACAGCAGTCAAGAACCTCCCAGATGGGTTCTGTCAGTGTGAGAGGGAAACTGCTCTGTCAGTCATTGACCAACACCAGGGCATCCCAGCCCCTCACCTCCATCACTCCAGGTTTCTCAAATATATTCCTTTGCACGTAGTGATCTAATTGAGGGGAACAAAGTCACTGATGGAGGACCACAAGTGAGTGGCAGCCCTCTCTAGACAGATCAGCAGCTTACAGGGTGCGAGGACAATAAATACCATGACAATGAATGTGTTATTGCATCACAGCTCTACAATTAAATAAGACTGACCATTCTGGTATCCAAACCTCTTAACTGCTTTCCAGAGTTATAAAGTTATAAAAATCCTTCTCACACTGTTGTACAGATACAAGAGCATCTCTGCCATTTCAGCTTCAATTGACATTTTACTTCAACGACGATGGCAATTTCTATGAAGATTTGAGAACACTTTACCATACTAAAACAGTCTATGACTACTGGCTAATAAGGTGGACCATATGATGCCAACAAGACGGACCTTCTTTCCCATTTTAACGCGTCTCTGGACAGGACTGACTGGAATGGAAATCCTGCAAATTTATGGATATTCCACATAAAGAGGGTACACTTACACCACTTCCCTTCATGTGCATTATCCTACCCTTTTCCTAAATGTGTATGTTTAGACCATGCAAATGATGCCCCAAAACTCCAAAGTGTTCCATACCACAATGCTCCAGATAAATTTCAAGCAGGGAGACTATGTTGTGAAATGGATGTGACTGGAATAGAGTCAGCCACAAATCAGCAGTCTAGAAGTACAATCAGTTCAGTGCGAAAAGTTGCTAAGTGATGAGTGTTTGGGATTTCCTATGTATTTTTATGAGCTGTAGCTCTTTCCTCATAAAAAGATTCACATCTGCTTTGAAGGATATGTGACTGCTGGTGCTAGGCTGGAGCACAACATCCCAATTCAGTACTGAAAAGATATACATATACATTGCCAATAAAACATAATTAAAGTTGGCATTCCCTGTGACTAGGATGTGGACCAGGAGCCAGAATGCCTGATCTTGGTCTCTAGCACTGCTGATTTTTGGCAAGTTGCTACCAGAGTCTGCTATTTTAGTATGTTCAACTTGAGATAGCAATGGCCAGATTTGCAGGGCAGGAAAACTGGCTTCTTTGGGGCCAAAACCAGCAGATGGGTTTTCCAAACAAACTCATGAAAGCTCATTGGAGCTGACTGCACTTGGAAATGTGGCAAGTGGCCATAAAATGGGTTTGCTAGGTGCTGACTAAAATTCTGAAACTTTCCTGCTCCTACCCAGCTGTCACTAAAGGAGATCTGTGCCACTGACAGTCCTTTCCCACCCTGCCCTACACTAAAGATAAGCACTTTCTAAATATCAGCCCTGCAGAGATCAAGAGGGAAAGAATTTTGATTACAGAGACAACCAATATTGTTGGTCAGTTCAGAAATGCAGGTTTGAGTACTCTCAGTTTTCTTTTCTTCCAGACAAAACTAAGGAGCATTGAAATTATTCCACAAACTATAGGTGGGTCTCAGAACCTCAGAGGATTATCTGGGGAGAGTAAAATGTGGAATTTAATTTTACCTGTTAAAATTGTCAGCCAAAAAAAAAAAAGACAAGCATTTTGCGAGGACAAGTCTAGCTCTTGAAAATTCTCTAGCTGACACCTTCTCCTGTCTGAAAAAATAACATTACTAAACAGACTTTAGTAGATGGTGAGACCACCCAAATCACCTCATTACAAAAGACTGCCTAAGTCATATTTATACCATGTTGTTCTCATAAAACTGTCTTTTAACATGCTTTTAGACTTGTTATGATGCTTTGGCAGTTTAACAGGTGGAAGCCCCAAGGGACATACAGTTTGACCCTTTCTCTCATTTTTTTGGACCCAGCAATTTATGGCCTCAGGATTCATTTTGATGCCACTGAATTGGAGTGTGGGTCTTTACAGACTTTAGAAAAATACATAGAATAGTGAAAAAAACCCTGGTAAAGTGGGTGTTTATGGCTGCTTGAACATTTGGTCAAAGCAGCAGTAGGGTGTCAGTGACACCTCTACTTCATCCCACTGCAGCTCTGAGTGCATGGGACTCACAGGTTCTCCCACAGCACTGTGAGTCCAGGTGGTCATTGGGTTCATCTCTCCCATTATTTCATGGTATCTGGCTCTACTTTCCTTGCAGCAATAGGATACCCACTAGCTTCAAAAAACTATACCAATGTAGGGGAGCAGAATGAGGCCAAGGCTGGATTAGTTTGGTAAATGTGCAAACCTGAACAGAGGGAAGCAGACTGCCTCCTGGGCTCTGTAGTGATGAGCCCATACCTCAGCCACCTAATTACCCTGATGGCTTAACTACAAACTAATCTCCCCAGGCCCAGAGGGCAGTTGTACAGTTCTCCAATAGAACTGGTGCAACAGCAAAGACCTGTGGAATTGAGTTGAAAGAACCTGTCAAGCTGACAAAGAGAGGAGGTATTGGCAGGAGCACACAGTTGCTGCTGCAGGATTGCCCAAAGGGTTCCTAAATACAGTGCACAGCACAGAGTGGGTGGCTTTGTTGGTTGGTTTTTTCTTCTTTAATTTTCATATGCTGTAAGGAGCTTGGAGTTCTCTTCGCATCAAAATGAGCCTAGCAATACTGCCCTCCCACCCCAGATGATCCCTCTTTTCTTCCTGGGAAAAAACAAAAGAGTTCCTGGAGAAACACTGCAAGGATCAGATGATCTTGTTTTATTAATGAATTACTTGGGATTTATCAGAATAATTCTCAAGCTGTTTCTCAGAATATGATGCGCTTGGTCATTATTATACACAGTCCGTCCTTCCTACGAGTGCGAGTCCTCCAGGCAGCTTGAAAAATACTTGCTGCATTATGGACCTCAATTTTTACTGAATTAACTGATGTTAAACACAGCTAAGATTTAAGCCTTAGAATTAAACAGAAATATGCAGGAGATCCCACCAAGAGACAACCCAGAAAAGAGGCTTGATTGCAAAATGGGAGGAAAATAAACACAAAGGGAATAAAATCCAGAATACGTGAACCGGAATTAAGCCAGCATGTACCCTGGCAGAATTCACTCAGGCATCCTTGCATTGTTTCCTACTATCCTTATCAACTTGCAAAACATCAGACTTTCCACCATGGCCCTGAAGGGGAGTTTCAGCTGTACATCAACAACTCACACAGCACTAGCAAAGAGGTGAAAACCAGAAACAGAAAATCACTTCATTCTCCAGTTTTCCATTTAGAGCTGTAAGGGTCTTGCAGGGGAAAAAAAGCCTAGATCATTATGTTATTGTTTCTTCACCCAGGACCAGGCTGAACTCCCTAGAGCCTGGAAGATGACTGCTCTCTTCCCCATCACGACAATTGGACATGTGGAGGTTAGAAACCTTTCCAGGGCCAGCAAAGAGACTACACCACAAGTGTAAAGTTTCCAAAGTTGCCTGCTCCAGGGAAAAGATTCACAGTAGAGTTATAAAAGTGACAGAAATAAACTTTGATGGACACAGGGAGGACTAAGCAGACTTAGTTCTACCTGGGAAACCACTAAAACTTGCAAGGAACAGCCGATGATGATGACCCTTTTCCTTTCAAGTCTTTTCCTGAACCATCTTCCCAGGGCTCTAAGCAGCCCCTATAAGCCCAGAGCTACCTTTTCACAATGTGGCAGTAGTGTTTTTCTCTGGGTATGAGGAACCTTTGGGCTTTTATTGTCCTTCATTCAGCAAAGGTGAACACTGGGAATGGAGAGCTGGACCAGTTTTTCCTAACACATCCCTTAGGGCTTGTCATATAGTGCTGTTTTGCAGGTACAGTAAGTACAAGCAGCAGCCACATTGTGCTTCGAGTCTTACAGTATTAACTGTGGTAGCAATAAGAACTATAGAAGTCTGAAGATGGATAGATTAGTCCAAGCAAAGAACATGTTGTAAGTCGGGAAGGCAAAAAGTGGATTTCTCTGGAGGGAGACAGAGAATACGTTTACATATGAAAATCTAATACACAGTGAAAAAGGAAAAGGGTATTACATAAATAATGCTAGGGAAGAAATGAAAAATTCATATTTTTAAACACATTCTAAAAATGGTTTCCAACATCTGCAGACATGTTGCTCACCCAAGCAGAGACCCAGAAGCAATAGGTTTGAATCAGGCACGCACACACACAGACCAGAGGGACCCTGCAGAACATCACTCATTCACAACTATCCTTTCCAGTTTGTTTCAGCCATGGAGAGTTGCAAGAGTGCATTAGAACTATTAATTTGCCTTTAACAACCTGTGGACATTTGCTATTGGCCATATCACAAGTGGGCTACTCAGCTAAACAGACTCCTGGTACAACTCACTGCTGGTATGAAAGTAGAACATGTACTGCTGGGAAGGAGCAAGAGCACATGGAGTGCCCTCACAGGTGATGTGATGCCCTAACATTCTGGGTCCCTCAAGAAGATACAGGTGCAGGATTCAGAACAAAAAGGGAATGTGAGCCAAAAGGAACTCTTTCTTGTGTTTCAGCTCTGAAGTTTAGTTTGCTCAGTGAAAGAGGAGAGCTGAGGTGTCCTCTCCTCAGGACTGGGCCCTGGCTGTTCACTTCTACTGGATATGCAGCTTTGCCATTCAAATATGAACATGGCACATCCATACATTCCCCAGATCCTAACAATGACAACTTGACAGCTTGTCCTGGTAGGAACCTGCAAAACTATTTGCCCTCATTTCCCCTGGGGGGACAAAGGATGTGATCACTTTGTTACTTTTGATACATGAAAACTTACACTAAGTCAGCTGTAATGGCACCTTTTGGCTGCTTCATTGATTTCCACTTTACTCGGTTTGAAGGTTATACTGCTTCGCTTTTATAGGATTTTCCTGCCCTTCTGTTCAGATCAACTGAAAAGGTATAAAGCAGTTCACCCATCCCCAGTCAGCCAAAGGCACCTGCATGACTCCAGTGGCAAAGTGGGGAAGAGAGTTTGCAGGCACAATGTAAAGTTGGTTTCGCCCAGTAAGGCAGCACTTCTAAAATGGATAATCATCAGGTTCCAGAATCAGAGAGGGAAAATCCTGTTAATTCAACAAAAAGCTACTTTACACTTTCCTGTGGTTACCTTCTGGGCATAAGAAAGGTGAAAATGGCATCGCAGCTCCCTTGCTCTTCCCTGAGAGGCAGCTACCTGTCCCCTAAAGGTACTGTGAGCTTCCTGCTTGCTCTGGGTTTGCCCCTCAAAGACATCTAAAAGTACCACATAACCAAAACCAGCAGCATGTGAGAGATTAAGGTACATCTGTATCCATTTTCCCCCTTATACAGGGTATCAAGGTAGTAGAGGCTGAGCAGTTCTAATCAGTGTCAAAGAACAGTCAAAACTGAAATGAAACACAGAACTCCATTTGCACATTAAAGTCTGTAGCTTCAGTCTCAACAAGCAATCAAAGTAGGGACTGTACACAACACCTGAACCACTTCTGGGTGACTGGGGGAGAAGGGGGAAAAAAAGAAAGCAAAAAGGAGTGATTTATTGAACAAAACCCTAATCCTCTGGGAAGGTCTGATGGCCAAGAAAATGCTGGCTGCATCTGAATGTCCTCCCCTTGAATCAGAGATGAAAGTTGTGTATCTTCAGGTTGCTTCCAGTGCTGCTGGAGGGGACTTGTTTGGTAGCTGCTTGCACTAGTCTTCAGCAGGAAAAAGCTTTTTTTCTGTGGTTTATTTTTTTGTCTTATAGAAGAATAAAAAAATGACCATGTCTCTACATAAGGAAAAGAATTGAAAAAGCTTTGCTCTGCCCCTTGTCAGTGGAGATGGATCTGTTCTTTTATTTACACTGCCTGACAACCAAGCAAGAATAAGCTCCACAGAAATAAATTAGGGTCACTCTTTGTCAGTACAGATGTGCTCCTGGCTGTTAAGTAGCAGAATATGACATAAACCCCTACCTCCACTCCAGAAAAAGTTTTTCTTTCAAAATGGAGCTGCATTGCAGATCCTAAAGGTGATGGTAAGTAACAATATAGAGGGAATATTCGGAGAGCAAGTGTTCCTTACATGACCAGGGCCACCACAAGCAGCTGACACCTCTCCTTGTGAAGAAGTGAAATTCTCCAGGAGGGTACAAATATGCATGTTTCCACCTGATGAGCACGAGGGAGAAAGTCAGAAGGATATAAATTTTAGGAGTCCTCTAATTTGTTGCTGCTGTTTTAGGAAGAATTAAAAAAACAAACCACCTTTTCCTAAAGAATTCTGTTTGGAGATAGTCTTATTGCAGAATCTACTTTGAAGCATATTAAACTAAAGAGGAATAAGATGCTCTTGTTCCAGAATAAGAATTGCTGGAGAAATGTTCTATTGCACTCTACATTCACAGCCTGCCTCAGATGCAAATGAACTCTCGAGTGCCAGCAAGCCCTCAGACAGAAGCTCTCCCCAAGCACTTTGCAGTGATGGATTTAAACTCTGGCAGCACTGTGACCACATAAGCTAATGTCAAGGTGCTATTTCCCTCATATCCTTGGCCATTAGGAACAGTGCCAGGAAGAAAAAAAAAAAATCAGAGTTCACATGTAACCAGGGGCGAAGACTATCTAACTTTCTACCTTGAATAGTCAGACTGAATTTTAACATCTTAAAGGTAAATTTAACTTTAATAAACAGTCTCTTTTACTGCATGAAGGATAAAGGACAGCAGAAGAAAGAGGTGCCGCTGAACACCTTGGACAACCTGAAATCCCAGACTGTTGTGCAGTTGTAAAAGTAAGGGTGATGTCCAAGTCACTGCAGGGGTCTGTCAGCCAAGTGTGGTGGCAGTCACCTCCTGCCTGCTGTCCCCAGGGAAGGGCAGGGCAGGCAACCTCCCTGCAGTGAATCAGGGATGCAGTTCCAACAGGTTCCAGTTCTGTTCCCTGCTTCTCCCAAGGACTAGGTGACAGACCCAACTTTTAAAGGATGGCACCTGGGAGAAGGCTGGGTCACAGCATTTTTCTGTTCTGCTCTTGACTCTGCAACAGATTTGATGGAAGATGGTTCAAGCTCAGTGAGGCTGAATGGCCTCTCCTGTGCCAGGAAATTGGGCACCCTCCTGTTCTCTCTTTGCTGTTATGACATCAAGTACATGTTTGTAAGGGGACTGGAACAGGATGCAATGCTGATTAGTGTCATACTAAGCCACCATAGCAGTAGAAATTTAATAACTATGAAAATTGAAATCTTTCAGTGATGCTAGAAACAGCTCCTTTGGGGTAGGTGGAGACCTTGGTGAACCAGACAGACCTTGCCCTGTTATCATTGTCTGTGTCACATGTTCTGTAGTCACCCAAAGATGTGGCTTATGCTTGCCAATAAAATAAAGCACAACCAGCTCCGTAATATTTTGCCAACACACTTCATCACTGGCTACAAATTTTGAAGAAAATTTTTCATAAGATTAGCAGACTTTTCATTTCCTCCTTTTTAAACTGAACAGAGAATTTTACCTTTCTTTGTTCCTCCCTCCACCACTACCACCATGTATGTTGGTTTTTCTCCATTCAGTAATAGTGACAAAAAAAGCAGGAAAATTAGGAAAAAAGAGACAAAGGGTAAGTAGGAGAAAAATAAAAGTGAGTTTGTATGAAATTTCAAGTAAATTCTTTGGAAATGCCATACCTGTGGCGTTAGAAAAAATGCAAATTAATTATTTTTTATCCATCTCCAATTATCTTTTACATTTAGCAGCAGCAAAGACTAAAACCATAACCTCCAAGTCAGAGCATGGATACCAGGAATGTATTACCATTTGCTGAACATTTAATATGTAATTTGACCTCTGAACTAATACTACAGGGCATATCTGGAAATTGTCACTTTGGTGTGACATCAGTCACTACGGTACCAACCTTCCTGGGGAGGGTGAATTTTTAGAGCTGTGTGCCACTGTTCAAAATTACCCTAAAACTACACTTCTTGCCTACAGAGTGTGTAATTGAAATTTGCCTATGCATTAGGGTGCCAGCAAAGCAATTTGTGTCTATGTTTCCTCCTAGATAAAATTAAGCAGGATTGGTAAAGAATGTGTCCCCTTTTGGCTAGGGCATGTGCCCTGTTATCCTTCCTCTCCATCCTCAGCATCCAGAGAAGCCAGACTGCATTGAAAAAGCAAAGCCAATCTCTAAGGGGCTGATGTCTAGGGCACAGGTTTGCTTTCATCACAAGTCCCTTCTTGACTTCCAAACAAGCTTTACATTCTTTTCTCTCTAAGCTGGAGGAGTCAAGGTGACATGGCTCTTATAAACATGTACACAATACCTTGCAACAAGCACACATGGAGCATGTGAGCAGTCTGTGCAGGGGCAGAGGAAGAATTTAATCCAAGTGCCCTCATGTCAAAGGAAAGTTTCCAGTGGCCAAGTCCCAGTCACACATGAATGGTGACTCCTCAGAGCAGCAGCTAGAGAGATGCAGAAAGAGCAAGAAGGCAAGTTACAGGGCACCTCGGAGACAAAAGAACTGAAAACAAAATGAAAACAAAAAAAAAATCAATTCAGCTGAACCCAGCCAGGGCAGGCAAAGAACAAAGGGTCAGAAGATGAAGCTGAAAACAATAGACCAGCAAGATTAATATCAGTTGAGAGGAAGAGCAGGGACACTACTGAAGGAGAATGGAAAAGGCTTAAAGCATAAAAACTAGAAGACATTCCTAATTGTGAATCCTGACCTGCAGCTTGATTAGCACAGCTCTCACATACTGTTGCACTTACAGAATAGGCTCATCTCACTACTTAGACTTCTTGAAAGCAATGATGGTCCCTTACTAGGAGCCCTGTTATTAACAGCAGAGCCATGCAAATGAGATCTAAACCAACCCCGAACTTCCTGTAGTTTTTACATACTTGTTCTGAGTTTTGCATATTCATGACCAGGTCTCATTGTACTGGGGCAGGACTTAAGGATTTCTGCCTGTGATTTTCCCACTAGCAGCAGGTGCTCCAGCACCATTTCCCATGCATGCAAAGTCCGGTTTTGGAAACCTGCATGCAGGTTACCCTGGATGCTCCTGGCCAGTTGGACTGCTGCACAGCCACAGACTGAACAATGCCACAAGCCAAGTGTTACCTGACATTTACAGAGGGCTTGCTCTCTCATGCAGGCCCAGAGAAGTTCCATTGCATGGGCATAATACTGTTCCCGGGAAGTGTAGTACTTGCTGCCCATGGCCATACAGAGTACCAGAGAGAATGTCCCTGACCTAACTGATAACTGGGCAGACAGGGATCAGCATCTTCCTAATCCTCTTGGACTACAATTTCTTGTGGGACAAGCAGGCCATATTAAGGAAAGCCAAATGGCCCTGAAGTTCAGGTGAATCAATATTTTCTTTTTCCTATGCTCAGACAGCAGCAAAGTGCCATGGTGTGCTGGTGCAATTATGATATGCTTTGCCTTCAAGGCAGATTGGTTAGGGCCGGAAGGAAATGATCTTTAAGCTAATGTTATCCAAAAGTATGGGCAGTCAAGAAACATTGCAAACCCAGTATGTTTAAGAGATTAATTGGGCAATCTCACATGAAGACAAAACAAATTTGCCTGCTGTTCTATAGTGAAGGCTTTCTCAATTCTCCCTCTTGAAGACCAAGGGCTCCTTTATCTCTCTGATTACTCTAAAGAGGATTAGTTAAGCAGTGGTAGTCAAAGGCATGCCCTGGGCAAAGGGCAAACAGAATCAGACAAAGGCACTTGACATTTCTTTGCTGCGCAGGCAAAGCTGACCTTGTTGTCCCAGGGATGAGGAGTTAGTGCCAATCCATTCCTCCTACTGGAAGCAGCAAGGTGAGCACGCAGGGCCAGGCTGGAGGTTGAGCCTGCCTGTCCAGACCGATTTTCTGTTCCTGCTACCGCTGATTGAATGGAAGAGGTGAAGCAGCAACTTCTGCTGTCAGTGCAAAGGGGTCTCTCAGCCACACAACAGCCTTCTGCACAGATGACACCACTCCTCCCTTGGAGACAGCTCAGGTCTCCAGAGTTCTGGGGATTCCTCTGCTGCTGCAGACAGCAACAGCCAGGTCCTGCATAGTCCCCCTACCCACCCTGCCACCATCACACTTCTCTTCTGTGTAGGAGTTCCCTGGCACATCCAGAAGGCATATATGGCAAGAGAGTGAATCACATAACTCTATAGCCAGAGAAATTTAAACTCATTATAAATTTCCTCCAACTCAGGAAACCAGGTGTATAACCTCTTTTACCTTCCTGACACCACAGTGAATTGATTCAAAGCCTGTGGCACCTTGTAACAGCTAATGTCACACTGGGTAGCAGGAATTCCTCTAACAGTCTATTTACATCAACATAATTTTAAAAGGAGCTTTTATTTCCATTACTCCAATATGGATGCTTTATTATTTTCAGAACAACCTCTCTCTCTCCCAGGATACTTCACACTAAAATCTCATCCAGGAGATTTACAAGGGACAGACAATAGTGTTTTTCATGTTGCTTTAGAAGTCAAGGAGAGTGTGTTTCCCTTTGTATTAAAGCTTAGGAGCTGTGCACTTAAAGGAAAAAAAATCTTAGTGAGAAGGATGAATGCAATTTAACAACTTTAAGAGAGCCCTGCAGCTCATTTTATGTTTGGGCTGTTGAATTCTGTTGCCTTTGTTTGCTTCTTATCATTCGGTTTCCTGAACTCCTATAAAAAAGACCATGAACTGCACCTCCCGTTTACCATGTTCCCTCACTGCTTCTAAGTGCTAAGCTAAAAGAACAATGTCCCCATCCTCTCCTGACACAACTTCTGCATATCACTGTCTGCATGCACAATATCACTTGTTTTATAGGAAGATTCTACTCTTTTTTTTTACCAAGAGCAGTCACCTCTAGGGTGGAACTCTGCAACAACAAACACACTTTCCTATGAATTGCAGCCATAAGAGGTTGGCATAGGATACAGTAAGTTTTGAAAGGGAATGGAAGCTTTGTGTCTTTATACCTTTGGTGTGGCAAGAGTATAAAACAGCCTTAAAATGGAGCTTCTGTTTAGTTTGTCCTCTTCAGTATTAGCAGAGCAGCTCACAAAAAGAAGCACTGGAAATGGTTCCCACAAAGGGCATTCCTGCACCAGAGAGCACTCACAGGGTTGCTGCACAGCCAAGGCAGAGCCTCTGAATCCAGAGGTGCACTAAAAACACATCCAAAGATGAACTACAGACTGAGCCTTTATACATATGAAGGCATTGAACTGGAGTCTAGAAGTAGCCAGGACAGCATAAATGTTTGTTTCCAGACTCTTTAATTTGTCAGAGAAGACAGAAGTGAGACTTGACAAATATAACAAACATGCATGTAAAAGATTATCACTTCCTATGGAATCCTAGTTTGCTTTCTCTTCTGATAGAAAATAGAGCTTGGAAATGAAGATGAATTGGCTTGGTAGAACAAAGAATAGAACAGATAAACACTCTTTAAACTTAGGATCAAAATTTGTACAAAAGTTTTCAGATTCTATTTTTCTGCCCTCTTGCTTGCAAGAGGATTTGGGTTAAAAAACACAGACCAAGAAAGTAAACAAAATCATGAGACACTGCCCAGTGTAGTCTGTTTCTTCATTTCATATCATCTTATTTGAGGTGAAGCAAGAGGGATCATTCATTTAAGCAGCTATAAAGAAAAAAAGATGGATTGAAAAGTAATTTTTTTCTTACAGATAACAGTCCTAGGTCTCTGTTTTCCTTATATTTTCTTTTTGTGTTGTCTATTCAGACCGTAAACTTCAAGGTCAGCTTCAGGACAAATTACACTTAGCATGACATGCTCAGCATCTGCAAACACAGCTGTGGGATTCCTCTCCCTCCTGTCTTGCACTGGGTCCTTCCAGCCTGAAAAACCATAGAGGCTTAGGGTACAAATTTTCATTTTTGCATTTAGGTGAAATGGTTGATGCCACACTGGCAAATGTGTTAAAAAGACAAGTTACATTCTACTAATAGAACATGGTAAATCAATGAGTAAAGTACATGTTTTGGTACATCTAGACATGCCTAAGCTTGCAATTACTGACTGCTGGCAAAAACCAAACCATACAGGATAAACTTAAACATAGTAGTCACAGTGACTCCTACAATTTTCCATGCACGTGAATAGTGAGGAACAATTGCTTTTCTCCCACACACACAAAAAAAAAATCTACCAACCCCAGAAAGGAAAATAAGACTCTTAAGAACATTGGGGGGAAAAAGTACTACAATTGTCAGATCCCAGATAAAATGCAAGCTTTTTGAAAGCTGGTTTATGGCCACTGCTCAGAGGGTACACAGATTTTACACACACATATCCTGGCACACTGCATACAGGTATAGCCATTACCTGACATTTGACCCTACCTGTAAAGTAAGCTTACTTGCCTTAATGATATAGAGTAGAAAACAGCATATGTTTTCTTAAATAAAAATACTGTGGGGGAGAAAAATGCAAGAAAATACCTAAGAAAGGAAAAGAATTTAAAACCACAACTTCAGAAAAATCCATCAAAAATCTGAACAGCCCATGAGAGATGAGTTCAAGTTGTAAGATGAATTTGCACTGCTTTGTATTCACTCTAAAAGCCCTCCAGGAGCAGCAGTGATTCCAGTCAGAAAATGGTCTAGCTGAGCAAAGAGAAAACAAATCCTCTTCATCCTGGACCGTGTTCCTGCTTATTCATCACCAAATGTGATGCAGTTACTGATGCTTATGATGACCATCACTGTCTGAGGAGGAGACCCCATCCTACCTTTGGATATGAAGGGTACTCATGTGAATATACTCTCTGGTGATTGACTCTCCATTTCTGTCCCTGAACTTCACAACAAGCAGTTAAGAACCATCAGGCAAACTTCCTAAAAAGGCTAACCTGAAGCATGGTAATAACTCTTAAAAGACCAAAACAGAAACAAAAGGCTCTTAATCCATCTTTTTATGAAGAGGGCCTCCAGGGTTTTGTCTGCCTTTTAAGGAACTGAACTACAGCTCGGCTGTGTGAAATATTATAGCACTTGTTTTTAACTGCTGGATGAGGTGCCTGATGATTCTAGGGAGGTCTGGCTACTGCTGCAAGCACTCACAGCTGGAAGGAGACAGAAATGTGTACTCAAGTTTACAATACTTGCACATTTGCAGGTATACAGGGTATTTGTATCCAAAATCCAGTTTTCAGTGGATTCTTCAGAAGGATGACACGAACAATACAACTCTGAATGGGGTGACAACCTTATGCTTTTTGCCTAAAGAAACACAAAGATCCTTGCTTAGATTTATAGTATGTGGGTAAAGTGGAGGACGAAGGACATTAAGGGTAGACAACCTGCTTTCTCAGGGACCTTGCCTAATCAAAAAAATGAAGGATGTAATAGGTAGCTTCTGTCAGGTCCCAGGAAACTGGTGTTTGGACTACACAGATATATATCCCTTACCAGAGAGCAAGCCATAGAGGTCAGGAAGAGACCTGGCTAGCTCAAAGACAGGTAGAAAAATTATTAAGGGTTCAGTTATTATCTTAGGGCTTTTAAGAAGACAGCCTGGACTGAATAAACCTCAAGATTGACTGGAAAAAAAAAAAGCAGAACAAAAAAAGGCTTGTAACTTATTATCTACTCCCCTATGGACTGATTCTCTAGGTCTGGGCAGTCACAGTTCTGCTCTTCCAAATATGAGATGCTGCTTGCTTCTAGGGAATCTTTCAGATTAGCTTCCATATCTTCATACCTCAGGTGGTGAGCATAATAAAACATTCAAGAAGAAATTTCTCTACTAAGAAAAAAAAAAAATCCTGACATATTCCATATGCACAGAGCTGGCATCTGGATATAAAGTCTGCAACACCTAACTATGCCAAAAATCTTCCCAAGGCTCCAGAAATAAAATTCCTAAGTGTGCCCTCACTTGACTGCCAAAGGAGTCTTTTCCATCCCTTTTTTTGACCCTCCCACACAGAAATTTCCAAAAATGGAGCAAGCACCCAATTTCACATTTGGCAATGCTAGAAACAATGCTGCAATGGCCTCGAAAGAGTTGACATTTCTACTTGTCTTGACACTAATTATGCACACAAAGGCAGCCTTGTCTGCACTGGGCAGAGTGGCTCAACGCACAGCAGAGTTCAGTGCCTGATCCATGCATTTCCAAATGAGTCAAGCATGAGTTATAACTGCAGCCACAGCAAGTTTCTGATGTGCTTCTCCAAGGCTGATACCTCCATGTTATTTTTCTTATCTTTCCCACTCTCATTTTGTTTTGTTTTTTTCCCCTACAAAACACAAAGTTTCTCTGAGACAATCAGAGCATGACTTCTGTCTAGTTGTTTCATCAGGCTAAGCATGCCACCCACTTCTACACATCCCCTTTTTTGTATTTCCCTTTTGAATAAACTCTCCATTATCAAAACAAAATAACATCATTTACAAACTACCACCTCAGCAGCATGCCTCAGCTTTCATTTCACAGGGCTATGCCAGCAGCCACAAACAGAATCAAAGCAGCCAATTAAAAATCCATATTCATTAACAAACATCATGTGTGCCATAATGCCCTGCATTGACTATGGCACCGCAGGAGATGGGAATCTCGCTGAGTTTTCCTGCTCTCACTCTGAAGCATTGTTTTATTAAAGGAAGGGTTTTACCTTTGCTACTCTGCAGGCCAGCAAGAAGAGGCCGAGTGTCCTGATAGCCCACGGGGCCAGGGCAGCAGAAGTGGCAGCTGTTGAGAGATGCCAGACACAGGACCTTGCCAGGATGAGGAGCACACAGAGACCACCACGAACCTGTGCCAGACCTTTCCCACCAAGGTCTTTAGGTACCAACAGGGCCAGTGGCACACCAGTCTGTGGTGTTACGAGCAGACGTAATAAACTCTGAATACGCTTGATTGATGCAACTCATGGGCTCAGCAGGGCCAGCTCCAAGCTGCTGCAGTGAATTAGCAAATTGCCCTGGCTTCAGGGGAGTTATGTTGATTTACACCATCAACACTTTAGCACTGCAGACAGCCCCATACATAAGTACAATATTTCAGACCTATACAATGAAGTTATATGAACGCATGCCAGCGTTATTTATTTATTTGTGCCCAGAAGTGTGAGATTTACAACTCTTTATAAATACAAGCTGGGAAATTTGCTTTCTATTTTTAGCAGGAATGCTTTGTGCAGGAAACAGCTGTCAGCCACTGGGAGCTGTGCTCCTCAGAGCAGCAGCTTCAGACAAAGAGAGGCCTCTTAGAATTCAGGTGGAGAACTAGGGTCACTGCTTTGTGGTGAAAAAAGCTGGAGACAGTAAATAGCAAGAAAACATAAGCAGTTAACATAGAACCAATCCTAGAGCTTTTCCAGCCCATTTTCTTAAGAAAAGGAGACTTACACAATCACATTGCATGTAAGTGCGACTGTCAGTTCTTCTCAAATAGCTTCAGAGCCCTATTCTGTCCAATTCATACCAAGTTCAGCAAGGCTTGGAGACAACCTATTCCTATTGCCTCAAAGAAGACAGGCAGCTGGGCATCAGATGAGAGATTTTGCTAATAGCCTCGCTATGCAAAGATCTGTCTTGTGAGCTCAGTCTTCTATCAAAGCCAAAGTTATTCAAGCCAAATACATACATGAATAGGAAATCAGACCTTGCCAGATCTGTCACCTTTGTGCAGACACTCACCTTGGCAGACAAAGGAAGATGGTGTTTCCCCAGGATGGACCCGTGCTGTGATGAACACCACTTTCTGTTCAGCTCCTGGACGCAGGTTTTCTGCAGCAGAAGGGAGCAGGAGACAGAAGGGGAAAAAGACAAATACAGATCCTTAAACTCAGTCCCAGATGTAGAAACAAAGGACCGTTAATTTTTAAGCCACATCCTTCTATTAAAATTGGTCATATGTTATATATAACAACCTATAACCAAGAGGCAGCATCACCAGGTTTCCATACCAAGGCCATATAGCAGACCACACAAAGGCTGCAAAACTAATCACATGCAGCAAACCTGCAACAACAAATTTAGCTCTCTTTTTTAACAAAAAGATTTACTACAGTGAGTTTAACTGCACTGTAATTGTGCTCTCACTTGTGATAAATGTCCCCCTGGGGCCACAGGAATAGTAGGGGTCCAGTCACAAGGTAAAGCCAAGTGTGCCCTGCATTACACTTGGTACAAGCCTTAAGAGTTCCAAGCAACAGTGAAGCAATACAAATTACATTTATTAGGCTTTGCTTTGGAGGATTTGGAGGCTATTATTTTTAGATCTGTTAACTAGATGGGACTGCATCTGCCCTGACTGAAAGAAAAGTTAAAAAAAAAAAAGATATAGAAAAGTGACCAGGATTAAATTCAACAACCTTCTCCAGTGAGGGTGTGAAAATGTGTTATGTGCCCTTCAAATTACACATAGGTGGAAGGGAGATTTAGGTCCCAACTATGCTGAACTTAACAGGGGTTAATCCCTCAGTACTGAAACCACACCAGTTTGGCTACTTGCTTCAGCCATAAACTACATGGGTCAAGCAGCATCTTTTCTCTGCTTGTGCTGTGACTGCATTTAATAAACAGGAAATAAATGACTCTCTTTCAAAATGGGTTCTGGAATTTAAGAGGTCAAGACCTCAGATGTCTTATCTCAACCTGAACACACACAGCAAGGGTAATGCTAAGCAGGCTCCAATTGCCAGAGACAGTTTAAATCTTTGTTTTGAAGTAAAAAGTTTACACACTGAAAGGAGACTAGGAACTAAATCCATGCTCTTTTTTTTTTCCATTTTAATTATGTAGATGCATTGCAACCAAATGTAGATGCACTGCATCCAAAGTTAGGCTTTTAAAATAAAAGATGTTTGGGAGTCCTCAAGACCATACCAAGATAATATTTTAATTTCCCGAATTCTTAGAAATGCTCAGTTTTCCCCATGGTAAATCACATCTAACAGCACCACAGGAATAATCAATACATTTTTTGTTGTTCTCAGGAGACAATTACAGCAAGTTTCTTCTTTCATTTCTTTAGCATCTCTAGAAGTCCTATAGCAGCTCAACCTGTAAGTCAGCCATTCACTTGATCTTTCATACTCTAACCTCACCATTCTCTGGTGCTTTTGAGCCCCAGAGGCAAAGACATGTAAGAAAGGAGGTCTCAGAAACACAGCAGTTGGTAGGGTCAGTTCTGTCTGCAGAAGAAAAGTGGGAGGCAGCAAAAAGGAACACAACATTGTCTGCTAGAAATCAATTACCATCCCACATCATTTATATTAACATTAAAAAGTGTGGGAGGAAGGAGATAAATCATCAAGCCAACTTCAAAGAACAAAAGGAGCAGGCTGGGATCACTTTTGCAAGAGGAGACAAGTTTTCTTCCCCTCTTGGAAAACCAGCATTACATTACAGGGACTGTGGCTCAGCAACATGACTACTACTCTTTGGATCTGGAACAGCATCCTAGTTAGGAAATCTTTTGGACAGAGGTTTAGTTTTGGGTGTTTTGTGGCTTTGTCTTTGTTTTCAATTACAATATTGTTGTTATTAATGCTTCATAACAGTTATTACAATCATTATTATAATCAATAATTCTCACTCTACAAGTCTACTTTAATAGGCTATAAGTTTCCCACAAGTCAAGTCTGCTTTGCCCACAATGGTCATTAGTAAGTGATATCCTTGTCTTTATCTTGACTCATGAGCCTTTTCATCTTATTTTCTTCCCCTCTCCTGGATAAGGGAGCAGCTGGGTGGGCATCTGGCAGCTGGCCAAGGCTAACCCACTACACAACTACAAAACACCATATTTTAATTTAAATGTTACATTGAAAATGCATGCTATTTTCTACTTCAGGATTGAACAGATCAATCAAAATTAAGAAGATTAGAAGGCTATAGCTTTGCTTAGTAGATGCCAAAAGCACTTAAGCAAAATGACAGAAAGGCACACTCCATTTAGCCACAACTTAGAGACTTGTGGAAATGCAGAGAAATAGTCTGTTGTGGTACTACTTCTACCCTTCCAAATCCCATAGTGGTGAATCTTAGAAACAAAACTATTTGACAAAACAAGTTTTCTAAGGAAAGAAATGTAGACATGTCTGGAATTGTTCTCTTTCATTTTCTCTTCTGGAAAGTGTCTTGAAGATTGTAATAAACATTTTCTTTTCCCTGTGAAGGCTAACCACTACCATCATCATGATATTTGCCTTGATTTATGACTGGGACCTAAACAATCTGCCACTGCATGTTACACCCTCATAGTCTGCTACTCACCCACTGCCATCCTGTCTCTGCTGCTGAGGAGAATTCCCTTGGGCAAAGCTGTGAGGATCTAAGGTGCCAGTCAGAACAAACAACACTAACCTCAGCATCTATTCTGGCTCTCTAGCTACCATAATGTGATAAACACCAAGCAAATGTCATACTGAAAAGAAACTCAATTTGTTGCAAGCAAGCAACTCAAATCTCTCACTCTGAATATCACTCGTGCCGTTTGGCCCTCTATTCATGTTCCTTCCCCTCTAGTGCTGTAGCATGTACAGGCCAATCACTTAAAGCAATCACACTGGCAAGACACCCCCAGCTCTCACCCACGAAAGGGCAATTTCCACTCCTGGTCACATACCTCACTACTACAATTAAAACAGGGTCACACAGAAAACATTTTATGCTTAAGAAAAGAGTCTGATCAAATTCTAAACCTTCGTGGGAAGGGCATTTTCATTCACTTTTCATTTTTATGCTACTATAAAAACATGAAAATGATAGTATTTATATGTAGCAGCTATATAATAAGTATGTAGACATTTCGAGCAGAAATATTCAATTTATGGAATTCCATTTGCACTACCAAAGTGAAGTACTGTAACAGAACTGAGGTAGAACTTCACTTGACATCCAAGATCTTGTCTGTTACCGTGTTAGACCAGAAACGGACTGCAGACTTGTGGTTTCTTTAGGTCTTGTAGCCATGGTATGCTAACGATTCAAGTTCACAAATTAGTACTAAGGCTGAGGAAGTCTGACCCTAGAAGTCTGCTTCAGAAAACCTTTAGAGTGGTGCCCATCAGACTTTGCAGAGGATTCCAAAACTGAGGTAAGTAATTAGAAAAAGCTTGTCATCCATAGAAGTCCAGAACACTGTAATCAAAGAAATGGAAATTCATCACCCTAAAAACATGTGTCCAAGTAACCATTTGATTTAAAACACCCACGTATATTTTAATGAAATGTGTGACCACTGCAAGTGAATTCCATATTGATGTACTTTCTCAGGTACTTTGCAGTATGAGGTGGGCTGTTGCCAGCATTTTATGCTCAAAACTCTGAGTTAAAGACTCCAGAGAGGAAAGCAAACCAACTCTATTGCATTACAGTTCACTGTGTCATCTCAGCCTGTCTGTGTCCAACAGAACTGTAACACCTGCACTGAAAACAAGCACTGATGTCGGTGCTTCCCCAAGAGCCTCATCCCTACCACGTTAACCTGCTTTAGCAAATCAAATCCAAGCAGCATTTACTGTACTCCATTTTTTCCTAAGAGACCAGACCAGCACCTAATCCCATTTATTTTTGTTACTTTCTGGTCAAACGTCATTGCAGGTAAGAGCACACATCTCAGCAACACAAAAGGACATTTTTGGTCACTAACAAATCCCACTGGACTTGGTGAGGTCAGATATACACAAGCTTTTCTTTCTTACCTTCTTACATTTGGCTTGAGCACTACAAAGAAGCTAAGTGGAACAGAAGGTCAAAATGATGCCATTTGTACCACAGAAGTAAGTAAAGACTGAACTACAGATTTTGGAAGTCAAACACCCATTTATGTACTTTTACCCTAAATGGGAGGCACCAGTTTCTTGGCTCCCATGCAGAAAGCATGGAAGGTCAGGTATGTGATGGGGTAGCACTGCTACAGGGGACACTCATTGCTCATTGACTCCCCTCACCTACCACCAGGTTCAATCAAATCCTGTCTGGAACACAGAGGGTTTTTCTTTAGCAAAGCCTCACTTGGGCATAGACCATCTACCCAGCGTGTAATGCTCAAAACTGGATCCAAAAATCTTTCAAGTTTCTGATTTTCATTCAGGCTCTGTCCCTGAATCTGTCAGGTGCTTAAATACATGATTTGTTTGAGGGACTTGTATTGTGCTCAAAAATGTGCTTAAACATAATTTTGGCATGAGAGCTTTGCTGAACTGGGGCCGTTTTGCAGGAAGCCTGCCTCCGAGATCATTGTCACAATGTTTTAAAGTTGGAGATTGTGCAACTATTATCCTTTATTGCCCATTTTATGCCAAAGTCTCTCTTTCTGTTTACATTCCTCTTAAAAGCAAAGCTATTTTGGAGCATTTAATATTATTTAATCTCTTTACTCTGGCAGTGTAGAAATTACAGGGACCATTACAATGGTCCTGTGTGAGCATATGCTTTATTGATGTATATGCTGACCTAATATCAAATTGATTTTACTCAGCTTTTCTGCTGACCATGGAAAAATGCAAATTGGGAATTATATTTGCACACTAATTTTATTGGGCCCCTGTGTCTTCATAAAAAGATAAAGTTTGGGCTAATAAAAATAAAACATTTCTGGGGCTAATATAGGCAAATGTTTATGTAGGCAGGTAACAAATTGGTTTGTCATTTAGAGGAACATAAAGAGCACTAAAATCATCTTTAGGCAAAATAGATTGGTGGCTTTTGCTTAGCTTTTAGCTTTCATTTGCAAAATCAATTTAATGTAGCACAGTGTCTCAAAGAAAGGGTGACACAGGATTAAGACATTTATTGTATTCCCTCTCCATAACTCCTCCTTATTCAGAGGCCCTGGGATTTGAGTTTGCTCTTGTTTAAAGCAAATTAAATATAGTTCAGCAGAAAACAGGAAAAAAGGAACCTTTAGACTTATGCCATATGCAAGCATCCTATAGGGACAAACAGAGGCAGGTAGGAAAGTGGGACTCAGTTTTTCTGAAAGTAGATGCTGAAAGAGTTATCAACACTTGTAAGTGCCACCAAGAATCTGAAAGTGTAGTAACTGTATGAACTCCTTTCTGGCTATTTCTTTGTTCCTCCTTCCTCTTCCCTCTAAGTCCTCTGTAACAATGGCTTTTCCATCCCTGACAGCCAGCAATCTCTGCTGGAATGCAGCTAAGTGAACTTCTATGACAGTTTAGACAGGCATATATCAACAGCATAACTTCTATTTATCATAAGGAATTGACCTACTTAAATCCCAGAGTAGGCACTATTTCTATCCAGCTTTTGTTCTCCATCCCTTCCTTCCCCTTCCCATCCTCAATTGCAGGGTATTTTGGAGGAGTTCCATGTAGTGGGAGGTTACATAAACATTTTCAATGTTAATACTTGACTGCATTTTCTACTTAATAGCCCACCAAAGGGATCTGACTGTAAAGCAAAAGGCCAGAAATATCTCCTGGTAAAATTATGCTGAAGCATAGATCAAACGACACTGCAGAGCTATTTGCAAAATCAGAAATGGCAAACAACTATAAAGCAAGATCCCCCCTACCTCCCAGCCCCACTTGTTTGTTTTTAATCTTCATTACATCTTGTAAGCAACCATTTTTCCATTTGGGCTTTCTGATACTGGCAGCTCACTATGCTTTCGAGGCAGGAAGATTAAGTACATGCAAACCCAGTCAAGGTACACTCACATCTTTCCTCCCTCCTCATCTCCACTAAAAAAGAAAAAAAATCACTCTTAAAAAACCTGAAGTTTTTTTTTAAATTATATATATGCATTTAAATGTTGGAACATACAGTCTTATGAATAAGAATAGAAATCTGCAATATGAGCAGCACATTATTCGTCCTCAAACGGCCAAGGTGATGACAACTCACAATTAAGGATGCAGACGGTAGCATTTAATGTCACCTACCTGCATCACTGTCATATCATAACAGTTTAGCAGGCAGGTCCCCAGCCTGCTTTCTTTTTCCCTCTTCTGCTTTGCTATTTATAAAGTCAGGTTGGAGTGTAGATCAACCCTTGCCCTCCAGAGACCGGAGGCACGCAGTAAATTATGGGAAGGCTAAGTGGTACATCAAATGTGTCTCCTCAAAGCTATATATCATCTTGTTAAATTTGATGTCTAATCCCAGAACCCCAGAAATCATTCCCAAAATCCCAGAAAATGCATGTGTCCTTCAGATGATATAGAACAAGAAAGTAAAGTTTACCTGCAGGGAAAAGAAAAAAAAACACCAAGACAAAAACATTCTAGACACGATTTGCTAGTCTTCATTTTACTTGAGTGTCTTTCAATGCTATTTCCTGTCAAGTCAGAACACACCCATCTGTATTTGAATACACAAACTCTGATCTACAGTACTTTTTTTCCTTGCAATGGTTGACATTAAATTACAAACTGAACAAACCAAAGCAAGTCTTATTAATATCTCTCAAAAAATTTTACATCAGATAAAACCGTAGCAGCTTGCATATGTAACAGCACTTCTCCAGTTACCACCAGTGACAGTAATAAAGATCTTCACAGGGTTCCCTTAACTGAGCTCCCCAACCTCTCATCAGTGAAGATGAGATGGAAACACTAAGGAGCTGCTTTCTGCCCCAGAAGAAGCAGACCTCATCCTTTGGGAATGACTAAATACTAACTGGTACCTATTTTGCTCTCTCTGTTATAATATATAATCCCTCTAAAACACTCACCATCCCAGTAGCCTTCACTTAACACAAAGGGATAGAACTAAAATATTCAGATGCAAGACATTTCCACCTGCGATACTACGTTACATGGGTACCTTTTCAGTTTGTCTTTAAAATCCAAGGATTCAAAAGATAATGCTAGGGCCTGCTATAAAACACCTCTCTATCAGCTCTCTCCAGTGGAGAGGGCTATGGCTGTGTTTGTTTGCTCTAAGTATGCATGGACTGAAAGATAAGAGAATAATTTATGTCAGAATTTCAGCCAAGATAACAAAGAGGGAATTACCAACCCCTCACAGAGTAGCCCAGCAGCCAGAACACCTTTGTTCTGTTCTTTCCAGTTTTGCTGTGGATTTGCCTGTGCTTAACTTTAGTGCTCAGACTTTCCCCATAAAAAATTTGAGCAAAACCATGTCCACTTCTGAGTGGAAT